>AYEL01087097.1:0-19668 GCA_000484575.1 Olivierus martensii
TTCGATTAGCGCGAGAAATTCGTGGAACCAATTATTCGCGCTAATCGAGGCCTACCTGTACTCTAAAGCTGTGCTATTTTAAGCCAAAAATATTAGACTACTATGTTTATATCTAAATATAATGTAACATAATTAAACTTAACTAGGGGAATTTTAATCAAATTATTGAAATCAAATTAACCCCTAGCATAATATTTTTGAACTAAATTATATATTAATAATTATTTATTAAAATAAGATATGGTATTACCATTTATTTGCATTAAATTATTCTAGCATAAATAAAAATAACTATTAACTCAATAAATGATGGCACCATATCATAATTTAATAAATAATTATTAAAATACAATTTAGTTCAAAAATATTGCACTAGAAGTTAATTTGACTGGTTTAGATTATTTAATGTTATGTAATCTATATAATAATTTGTTTATCATTAGTGTCACTTACAACTTTAGACTGAAATAACTCGAAGACTATACAATGAAATTTTATAAATCCTTTTGATTTGAGTTTCTATAAGGTGAAATTAGAGTTTTTGTCTATTAAATCTATTTTAAATAACTGTTATAAAAATTTCAAAAAATCAAATATTGATAAAACTTTATATCTTATTTGATAGATGGCATGATATGTCTGCCTGAGATGTTGACTTTCTGGTAGATTAGGTTAGGTCTTATCTCTTAGATGATAATTATGTATAATTTAATAGTTAATAAGACTATATGATACTTAAAAGAGCAAAAAAAAAGCATAAATTGTACAAACATATTTCATTTTATTTTAATATATCTGTTTTTTTTAATTTGATCAACGATGTTTGTGATGTCACGATGTTTCTCCCACAAGAAAATAAAACTGAATAATCCTTTTATAACCTCTACAGCCAGTGGATACTTTCAAATAACTTTAGGGAAATTCAGCGGCGATTGATTGAAGTAGTTGGCAGTCACTCAGTCGTATTGATACATCGTCTCCTCTTATCTATTCGCCATTGCATTTGCTTTCGTTGACAGCTCATTTCTGTATACGAAATATCAAAATATGCCATCCTTAAATTTTTCTAAGAGATGTCTCAGTTAAGGAAACAATCTATAGTTATGTGTCAAAATTAGGCAGTTCTATTGGTGAAAACATTCGTGATGGACACAATACGCCAACGATCATTTCTCCAAATAACAAATAAGCATGTATAGATTGATCATCAGTTAGACCAGGAGTTGGCAAACATTTTTGTAAAGAGTCAAATAGTAAATATTTTAGTTTCCACTGAAACTAAAATATGGTTGAGCTGTCAACAAAAGCAAATGCAAGGGGCGCACATTATATTTCTGTAGATAGGCCTACTTAAATAACAAATAAAAAATAAATCTACTTTTCTTGCTTTGGCAGTGACATGTTGGATATAGATATTCGCCTGGCCCGTGAGCCGTAGATTTCCGACCCCTGGGTTAGACTAAAGAACAGTAATAAAACATCAAAAGAAGAGTAATAGACATGAAAAATACACAAAATAATTTACTTGCAAGATGAATTTGAGCTGCAAGATGGTACAATTTTAATTTTTTAAATCTGGTAAAAGTAATACCAAGTGAAAAAGGTCAATCTATAAGTCAATGATCACAGAAAGAAACAGGAGTCAAATCGATGATATATTCGAGATAGATTGCTATAATAATGACTATTTATTATAGTTAACAATCCACTCTACCAACACGTAATTAAGTACGCAGCCATTGGATCCATTGTGTTAAAGATTTGTATAAAAAGATATGTATATTTCTAAAACAATACCAATTTCACCTCTGATTCTTTTATGAATTTTGACCTATAGATTGTCTCTTTCGTTTGGTACTACTGTTGTTGGCATTACAATCACTGGAATTATACCCATAGTAATGTATGTGAATGGCTTTAGGTCTGCCATGTTGTCACATCATACTTTCGTGCAAGAAAACAACTGAATTTTCTCATTCTAACCTATAGTATGATTTTAATGACGTCGGGAAAGTTCAAAATTTAATAAGTGAATAGCTGATCTTCAAGTTCAGTTTAAGTAGGTATTCCATCCAATCTGTGTGGTTGGCTTAATACTGTAGGAGAAATAAATTGATTCTATAATTTTTCTAACAATTAAGAAACGTTCTCAATAGTCCAGATACCAATCTGTAATCACATGTCAAAATTAGACAGTTCTATTGGTAAAAATTCTCACAAAATTTTACGTTGTCATTGTTCTCTGAGCAACAGCGATAACCACGCATAGATTGATCATCGTTAAGACTAACAGATAGTGATAAACAGGCAAATAAAATGTGTACTAGACACGAAAAATATAAAAATAAATTGGATGCAAGACAATTTTGAAACCAGATAGATTACATTTTTATTTGTAAATACTCTCAATGGTATTTCTGTTATTTTTCTATACTTTTATATTACAAAAATGTTAATTATATTTATTACCTGACAGATTTAGATTCGTAAAGAATAAATAAAAATGAAGAAATATTTTCAATCGTATTTATAACATCATTACAATATTTCTTGGATGATAATTATATATTAATTAACAAAAACCTTTCATTTTAGCTTAACTGAATGGCTTTAGAGCCGCCATGTACTAATATCACACTTTTCAGCAAGAAAAACAACCGAATTCTAAACTGTTCGGTCATTGACCATTACATAGAATGCCTAATGATGTCAAGAAAGATTAAGTGGGAGTTGTGGCAGTGTGTTTCAAGATAGATACACTTTAAAACGACCACCAAAAAGCAGGGCCAACAAGAGAAGGGGGATGATCGGGTAAAATTCCTGGTCCCAGGATTCACAGGGACTCTGACATCATCCCATAATTTGTTCTTTTACACGCTAATTAACCGTAGAATGGTGGTGTTGAAAATTAGAGTCCAAAGCGGGTAATAAATTGCCCCAACCTTAAAACATAAAAATTAATTTGGAGTCCATGTAAATCTTTCCCCTAGCCCGGCAACGTCTCCCAACACCCCTGGCAAAAAACTTTATCCCAGTGGAGTATTTAATTAAATTCAACTGAAACTCCGTAGAATGGTGGTGTTGAAAATTAGAGTCCAAAGCGGGTAATAAATTGCCCCAACCTTAAAACATAAAAATTAATTTGGAGTCCATGTAAATCTTTCCCCTGGCCCGGCAACGTCTCTCAACACCCCTGGCAAAAAACTTTATCCCAGTGGAGTATTTAATTAAATTCAACTGAAACTTCTGAAATTACTCCTAATTAATTGGATATAAAATACAGAATAATTGTAATGTTGCTAAGAAATAAGGGCAACAGCAGACAGATTATCCAATAGTGCTAAATTAATCGGTTAAGAAAATGATTGGGATGATTGATTAATGTGGGTCAAGTTAGCTAACATGCTTTAATTCCCAGAATGACACTGTAAGTGAGATTTTCCTTTCAACAGCAAAGAAGTTTCCAGTGAAATCAGCATATGGAATCACAATAATTAATACTTAAGACGAATTTTTGAATTCAATTGGAGTATATTTAGAAAAATATATTTTGTTATGGTCACTTATTTATTGCAGCATCACCAGCGAGTGCTTCAGATAATTTGTAATTTATTCTTTCCAGCTTATGGTCACTTATTTATTGCATCACCAGCGAGTGCTTCAGATAATTCGTAATTTATTCTTTCCAGTTTTCCTGAAAATTCTGTAATTACTTTTTATAAAAAAATATGTTCTTAATTAATAAGACACACTTTGTTAATAACAAAGAAATTTTGCCTAATAATTAGATTAAATTTTGAAATCATAAAATTGTAAAATCATTCACCGATCACTGACATATTCTTTTATTGCTGGCGTAGCTGCAACAGGTTTACTAGTTTGGAATAATATAAAGATTGCAATATCTGTTTATCAGAATTGATTTTTTAGATAAAATTCATATTTTAATAAACAATAGAAATTTTAATCAATTTAATTGGTTAAACAATTACAATAAATTGTTTCTCTGTAGTTAACAGTTTAATAATAGCTTAATCAAAATTTTCAAAAAAATTTATGTAATTTTGAAAATAAATTTTTAAAGGAATTAAAGATTTATTTTATGTCAGTGTAATTATTAATTAATTAATAATTATTGAAAATTTTTAACATATTCTCATAATTTGGGACTCCTATTAGTATATAATAAATTAAGATATATAAAATAAATATAAAATTACATCAATAATTAACAAATTACAAGAATATATTCAAAATTTTCATTTCTAAGTTGAATTATAATTTAGAATATGATTTCCCATAGAAGCAGTTCTGCAAATGAAAGTTTGGTTCCTCAATTAGTAAAAGTCAGAATATTCAATAAATTTTTTAAAAGATCTACAATACAGTAATATTGAATAAATACTGTTATTTTTTATTGCAATGATTATATACATCTTATCTTTGCCTAACACTAATATTTTCTTTATTTTTACTTATATATACAAAAATAAAATTGAAATATATAATATACATTAGACTGTTTTTTAACACTGAGTTAGGTTTCTGAAAATAATGATCTTTAACTGAAACCAGAAAACATATAGACCTATTATTAAAAATTAAGATTATATTCCTAGAAGGCTTTCTTTCTGATACAGGAATTGATAACTTTTGTCATCTATTCATTACAATATTGCTCAATAATGAAATGAAATGAATGAAAAACATGATTTAATTATAAATTTTAATTGAAAGATGTTGCATAGTAGTTATGTTTTATGGAAAGCAAATTATTTTCTAATAATAAATACTTTAGAATTTATAGGTGTAATGTCTATGATCAATTTATCTTAATATCAGTTCTCAATTATTCATTAATAGCGATGCCATTCCACTCTCTATCATATATTGGCTATCCATGGAATCAGCTAGATTATAGAGATAGACAAATTGAGCATGGTTCCTCATATAAATTTTCCAAGGGATGAGATTTAATATTTTCATTCCTAATTCAATTCCAGATCCTCTGCTTGGAAAGTTAAAACATTTCCATTGGCAAATCCAACAAATTTGTCCTATTGCAAAAAAAAAATTTTCTATTGCAGTATAGTTAACAATGTTCATAGACAATATTATATATTTGGGTTAGAATTCATAAAATACGATAATCTACTTTTTATAACTACTACTATAGGCTTATATGTTTTCTGTCTGTTGTTTAGGGAAACATGAAAAAATAGAACTTTATTCCATTCCACTGTTTTAAAGACTAATTTTTTAACTAGTTAAGATAGTTTTCCCATGTGATGTAATACCAAAACAATGTTGAGTGAAGTGACTGTAAGCAAGAACTTGCTATAGTTATACAGGAATACCTCGATTATTGCGGTTAATGTTGCCACAAAAAATACCACAATAATCGAATCCGCGATAATTGGGATAAATAATGTGTGTAAAATAGGTGATCATTGCCAAGGATTTTTCAAATATGTTAATTAAATTTTATGTATAAGGTAAAAAAGAAATATGCTGAAGATGCTAATCTTCTAAGTTGATCACTCCACATTTCTTCTTGATAGCTGTAGCCTTGATATCATCCTTGTTTCTTTTAACATTCATTATAGGGGTAAATAAGAAGAGAAATAAATATCCACACGTACTTCAAGTAGAGGTGAATAGTTACTGGTGAATGGTGAGCAAGATCGGAAGAGCAAGTAGAGGTGGATAGTTATTGTGAATGGTGAGCAGGCACTATCGGATAAAAACAAAGCGCTGCTTGGAGAGTGACATGATCGGATAAAAACGAAGAGCTACTTGGAGTGTGGCGACTCGAACTAAATGTAATTCTGGTTGCATATGTAGTGAGCTACATCTCGTGGCCGCGATAATTTGAATTTTGGTATCAAATTATAAATCGGGAATCGCAATAATTGAAACCATGATAATCGAGGTATTCCTGTATTTGCATATAGAGTTTACAGCAAAAATTATTTTTAATACCACTTTCCAACTTTTTCTAATTACTAAACATCAGAGATCACATTATATAAACATCAAAAATTAGATATCTACATTATACAATAGAGTCAGCAGGATTGTAGAATACATAGATTGACTTGAGACTATTCTAAGAAATATTTCAGTTTATAGAACCCAGATATAATGTTGAATCTTCTGGCTAGAAAGTTGAATCATTTCTGTATGGCTAATCTGGTAGATAATAAAAAACTGTTAAAATTAAATGCAACTATAAGGGAAAATAAAATTTAAACTGAATGTTAAAATTTGGTTTACAATTAATAAGAGAATTAACAAGTTCAATTAGTAGAAGATGTGGAAACAAAAAAAAAAAAAAAAAAATAAAAGATGTACAGATATACATCAGGGATGGGCAAAAGCCGGCCCACGAAGGTATCTTATACAGCCCACTGCATAAACTAGAACACATTACAGTTTCAAAGTCCACATTCATAAAATTTTAGTCAAAAAGAAAAAATAATGGATACTCTGTACAGAATATGTGTACACTAGTGAGATTACTCCAAATTTTGATGATATAATTAAGCATGAACATAGTAAATTTTACCATTCACATTAAGTTGTAAATTTGTTTTCATGAACATAGTAAATTTCATCATTCACATTAAGTTGTAAATTTGTTTTTACAAAGAATTAATTACATAAGTACCTAAAATTTTGTAACATTCTGATGTAATAGGTTGTTAGCAGTCAATCAGTTTAATAAAATATTTTTAAAGAAAATTGTCTGAATTTATTAATTTATAGGACAAATTATTTTCTAATGTTTCTAATAAAAAAAAATAGTTTCTATGGATGCTTTTGTACTCTTTGCATACGAACAAAAACTAATAAAATAACACAAGAAAAGTATATTTTTTTAAATAATATTGATACACGAATATATTCTTTGTGCATGTATTACAAAAGTGACTACACACATTAGTGAGATTGACAAGAATGTGTGCAGATAAATTGGCGCAACCATTATTATTGTCCCATATGACAGTGAGAGGAATATTTGTGTGCAAGAATCAGTCTTGCTTGAATGTGAGTAGTCATTTTAAGTCAAAGTAATTTTTATTAATTATTAATGATTATCTAATGTTATCATTAATAATTTCATTACATTGATTAATAACTACGTAATTATAGTACTATAAGGTTAAATTTGCCCTTAGGTACTTTTCAATTTTTATACGACCTGCTTCATTCTGAAGATTGTTTATCTCGCTTGTGGCAGAAAATAATTGCCCACCCCTACTATACAGTACAGGTAGGCCTCGATTAGTGCGAATAATTGGTTCCATGAATTTCTCGCACTATATGTGAATAACTTACTTGATTTTTGGATATTTGAATTAGATTAAATAAGTTTTGTTGTTTATTTCATTGTGCTACGTAAATGAAGCAATACGAGACTGTATGTCACTCGGTATAAAACAGAAGCAACCAACGACACAGCAAGGTGTTGGTATCAACGAGAGGTGTTGGTTCTCAAGTGAAATTGGTTGAGTGACATTCGAATTCTTGTAAAGGTTTGCAATTGTTTGAAGTTTTGTATCAGTGGTGGAGGTAATAGAATTAAGTAGTATTTAAGGTTTGTTTTAAGTGAATAACTTACTTGATTTTTGGATATTTGAATTAGATTAAATAAGTTTTGTTGTTTATTTCATTGTGCTTTATTTCATTTAAATAAAACTTTAATTAACACTTTTGTAAGTGTTTTGAGTTTAACAAATTTATATTTTTCATTATTTAACTTGTTTGAGAAATTATTCAATTTATTAGCATAAGTTCTAACATCGTTTTATTGTTCTTAGATCTAACCCTTAATCTGTGCTTCTAGTTGTAAGTTCCAATTTCTGGTTTTGTTTCGTCAGTTAGACGTTAAGTGTTGTTAGATTGTTTTGAATTTAATTATATTTAATTTAGAAATTAGTAAAGACCTGAGCTCAGGCCGAACTCTGTATTGCAAGTTGTTAGAACATTAGGTTTAGTTTGTAATTAATATTGTTGATATTCGTTAGAATTCGCAACTTTGCAAAACAGCAAATAAAGTTTCAAAACTGCTGTATACATTTTGATTTTAATTTTTAAAATGTATATGTCACAATATATCTATATACTGTATATGAGGTTCCTAGAATCATAAGAAATGCAAAAAATTCACTGTTAATAACTCATTCTTGAATTGCCCTCTTAAAAATCAAATTGCCCCTCTGTGGAGTGTGTGCCCCATGTTGGGAATCACTGCCGTATGCTTAAATGCAGCCTCAAATTTAGGCATTTAATTTCCTGTGCATTTATTCCTTATGCCAGGTTTTTTAAAAATCTGAGGCAAAATGGGACGCTGACAAGGCTGACACAGTTTTTCAATGCAATTCAGGAAGACTCTGTCAGCTGCCCTATCAAACAACTACCTATCAAAACTAAGATTTTATTTACTACCTAGCTAGTGTTTCAAAAAATTAAATAAAAATTACTGTAATTATAATACTGTATATAGTACTGTACACTGCATATATTGTAATTATTCGTAACTACTTAAAATATAAACAGCTCTTGCTGTAACTAACTGGAACACAGTAAAAAGCTCTAGTTGCAAGGCACAAACACTTTTTATTAATCTAAAACGTTTTCGGACTAGATTATAGTACAACATCAGTAGAAACGTTACTTAACTTAACATATTCTATTGTTCTAATTGATTATGGAATACTTTGTTTAAAAAACAAAGTATTCCAATGTTACGTTAAGTAATGTTTCTACTGATGTTGGACTATAACCTAGTCCGAAAACTTTTAGATTAATAAAAAGTTTTTGTGCCTTGCAACTAGAGCTTTTTACTGTGTTCCAGTTTGTAACTACTATAATACACATTAAATAAGGTATCTTTAAACAGAAAAACACAGATAAAGCAAGGATGAAAGTATAGAGAAGAAACATTTACAGGAACCTAATTCTATATTTCTCACAGATACAATGATTCAGTATTCGCGAAGAATTTACAGAACCTAACTAACACGAATAACGAGAATCGACTGTATTATAAATTATAGATTGTAATTATTAATCATAAATAAAAGTTTTATTATCAAAACACCCAAGTTCTTATATAAAAACTTTTAGCAAATCATTTCTTCTGGTTTTTTGATTTCATCTTATCTGTGAATTATATTTGTGAAGAAGTTAACTTTGACCTATCCTATTATTATTTTATTATGCTTTTTATTATTTATTATTATTTTCATTATTAGTTAACTATAACTATATTCTAGTTTAAGACTTAACTTACTTTTCACGTTCTGCATCTCATCAGTTAGAAATCATATATTACAGATCGGAAATCCATCTCCCAATGAATTCTCTCAGCTCTTGATGTCATCTGTTCTAAATAATTTATCACTGATCTGATGTGAGAATATAAGAATGATTTTTATCAATGTTTTATTCATTACATAATTAATTTGTAAAGAGGATGACATAAATTGATTACTCTGTAAACTAAGAAATTTGAACTTGTTACACGACTTATGTAAATGAGAGAAACTTGGAACTGTAAAAGTCACTTGGATGAAAATGTACACATCAACTGACACAAGGAAGTGTATATGAGGTGTTTCGTATTGAAGTGGAGCTGATTTGTGACTTTTAACTTTCTTGTAAGATTGACCATGGCTTAAGTTTGTATTGGAGAGTGGAGGTAGTAGGATTAATTAATACAAGAATCCCTTGATTACTGTGGTTAATAAATCCTTGCAATACACTGCATATATCAAAACTGCACTAATCAAACTACAAAACCAATGGGAATAATTATAATGAATCCTGGAAGATATCAAAATTATAAACATGTACAGTATTTTTCCTCTCTCTCGTATCTATATTGCATAACTGGAAAATAATTATAATGAATCCTGGAAAATATAAAAACCAATGGGAATAATTATAATGAATCCTGGAAAATATCAAAATTTAAACTATAAAACCAATGGGAATAATTATAATGAATCCTGGAAAATATCAAAATTAGTTAATAGGAATAATTATAATGAATCCTGGAAAATATCAAAATTATAAAATATGTATTTTTTTTCCCTCTCAAAATGTATCTATATTGCATTACATGTACTTTAAACTAATGGGAATAATTATAATGAATCCTGGAAAATATCAAAATTATAAATATGTATTTTTTTTCCCCTCTCAAAACGTATCCATATTGCATTATATGTACTTTAAATCATTAAGCTCTCTCAAAAGTTTCTATATTGCATTACCCGTATTTTAAATCATTGAGGAATATATATAAGTATTTAAAAATTTATAGTAAGAATTAAAATTTATTTTTCACAAAAAAAATAATTGCATGTCCTTAGACATCGAGTACTGGAGACAAACTCAAGGCAAGGCTAGCTATATAATATTGTAATGGCTATTATTAAGTAGTTGCCATTCACACTAAATTTATTAATAAATAAAATTACAAAGGAATTTAAAATATAAAAATTAGATGACAAAAGTTGTAATATTTACAAAATTAAAAAATAAATAAATAAATTTATTGCAGTGCTCTAATCATGTAGACTACAGTCCTCAAGATTCAGTTGCCAATGCTTCAGAGGGTTTGAAAAAATATTGCACTTGTTAAAGCACACAAAAAATAATTGCATGTCCTTAGACATCGAGTACTGGAGACAAACTCAAGGCAAGGCTAGCTATATAATATTGTAATGGCTATTATTAAGTAGTTGCCATTCACACTAAATTTATTAATAAATAAAATTACAAAGGAATTTAAAATATAAAAATTAGATGACAAAAGTTGTAATATTTACAAAATTAAAAAATAAATAAATAAATTTATTGCAGTGCTCTAATCATGTAGACTACAGTCCTCAAGATTCAGTTGCCAATGCTTCAGAGGGTTTGAAAAAATATTGCACTTGTTAAAGCACACTAATCAAATTTGGCACTGCATATATTAAGGGATAGTCTCAAATTTTTTTTGTGCACTAATCAAAATCGCATTATTCAAACCCGCACTAATCAAGGGATTCCTGTATTTAAGGTGACTGAGTCACTGTAAGCTATGTTTAGATGGTACTCCTTTTCATGCAACAAGATGCATGCAAACTAGGCACATGAGGAGACATGCAAAGGCGCATGCCTCAAAATCTGTACTGCAATACTAATATCTGTGTTGCAATACTAGGCACACGTGTTCCCCATCCTAGTTGGGTTACACGTGCAACTGGTCATGCAATATCTTGTTTTGATTATTTTTAAACTTTTTTTGCAAATATTTCTTTGCTTTATGGATTAGGGTGTGAAGAAAATGCTTCAATGTATTGAATAAGTTAAATTTATCGTCATCAAATCATTCTAGTAAAATTTTTGAAAAGACTGGAACTGTCTATCCTGACTTGGTTCAAAATACTGATGTTATTAGCATTTCGATTGAAATATTTGCGAGTCAAACACTTTCTTTTTCTTCTTTTCCTTCCGTCATTTGAAATAATATCAGTAGCTGCCACTAAAGCGACAGCATACAACTGTTTTTGTGTTGGCATTTTCTGCAATATATCTTCTATGTGTGAACACAAAGGGGCAAGCTGCATGCCTCATGCAGCTATTGCGCATTGAGGCATCATTCTGCATACAACATTGCATGCAGAGAGGCATCGTCTAAACATAACTGTAGTCCAATACTTTGCCAGTCCGACACTCTGTGAACCATCATGCCGCCCATGTGAAATTTTCATGTCAAAACTTGTAAATGTGTGAGAGAGAGAGAGAGAAACTGATGTAAACAAATTGTCAGTTGCTATTTGTTCGTTTCACAGGCATTATAGTCAGACTAATTTTTAAGTTCAGTACACTATTTACTGTAAAATAGTGTTTTTATTGTATCAATGTTTTTTATTTATCTTTACATAATATCACAAATCGGAAAAAGTGAAAAACAAACATAAGACTTTGACTATGGGCAAAACAACAGAAATAATTAAGAAATTTGAATTGGGAGAAAAGTTTAATGATTTGGCTTAGCTTTATGGTATTGGACGAGCCACCATTTATGACATTAAAAAAATTGGGATAAAATTGAGGGGTTTGTGAAAGATTTGAACAGGAAGAGCAGTGACAGGAAAGTTTTAATAAACAGAGCATATTCATTTGTGTAATTCAGTTTTCTTTGTTGAACATCCAATAATCCAACAAATCTCTGAAATCCGACAAACCCCAGAACTATATGTGTTGGATTAGGGACACTTTACTGTATTTATTATTGTTTTGAATATTTGAATTTTGATTAAACAAGTTTTATTGATAACTTGTTTTGTGCTTTATTATTGCTTAAATAAAGCTTTTGGTTACACTTTTTGTAAGTGTTTGAGTCAGATAAATTATTTTATTATTTAACTTTACTTGTTTTGGGAATTTATTCAATTGATTAGCATAAGTTTCTAACATCATTTCTTGCTATTTAGACCTAACATTTGTTTGATACTTTAAGCCAAAATTAAAGTATCAAACAAAATTAAAGCTAAATTTTTGGTTATTTGTTTTTGTTAGGTAGACATTAGTTATTTATTGATTGATTGATTTATTTTAGGAAATAGTAAAAAGACCTAAGCTCAGGTCAGACTCTGGATTTGAAGCATCATTAAAACCATTAGGTTAGATTATTATTATTATTATTATTATTGGTATTTTTGATTATTGTGACTTTGCATATTGATCTGCTAACAGATAATATTGGATGTCGTACCTTTAAAGAAAAAAATATTAAAATAATCATCCTTAGATTAGTGCAGTGCAAATTGATAAAACAGATTATTAATTTTTATATCTTATTAAAATAATAAATTTTTTTTACTGAAATTTATTATGTTTAATATTCTTATGTTAAAGATAAAAATAGAATATTTTATAATATAACTTTTTAATTCAATTTTCTTGTTTTTATATTCAATTTATAAATAATAAACTCTCAAAAAATTGCATTTAACTATAAAAAATATTAAATTCCATTAGTTCATTTACTAGCATCAAAACAATTGATAGATGAAATTATAAATGACAGTTTCTAGAGTCTAAATTACCAAATAATACAGTAACATAATTTTGAATATTGAGTTTTGTATCTACACTACAGGAATCCCTTGATTAGTGTGG
The DNA here is from genome assembly GCA_000484575.1 of Olivierus martensii. Classification (NCBI taxonomy): domain Eukaryota; kingdom Metazoa; phylum Arthropoda; class Arachnida; order Scorpiones; family Buthidae; genus Olivierus; species Olivierus martensii. The sequence continues at coordinate 13,183 of AYEL01087097.1, forward strand.
TTAATAAATCCTCACAATACATTGCATATATCAAAACCGCACTAATCAAACTAAAAAACCAATGGAAGTAATTATAATGAATCCTGGAAAATATCAAAATTTATAAACATGTATTTTTTTCCTCTCTCAAAACATATCTATTCTATATATTGCATTACATGTATTTTAAATCATTGAGGAATATGTATAAGTATTTAAAAATTTATTTTTTATAAAAAATTGCATAAATTTTGTAAAAAAATAATTGCTTGTCCGTAGACATCGAGTACTGGAAAGGAATTGAAGGCAAGGCTGGCTATATAATATTAAATAATGACTATTATTAGGTAGTTGACATTCACACTAAATTTATTAATAAATAAAATTACAAATGAATTTAAAATATAACAATTACATGATGAAAGTCATAATATTAACAGAATAAAAAAATAAATAAATTTATTGCAGTGTTCTAATCATATAGACTACAATCCCCGGGATTCAGTAGCCCATGCTTCAGAGGGTTTGCAAAAAAAATTGCAGTTGTTGAAGCACACTAATCAAATTTGGCACAGCATATATTAAGGGATAGTCTCAAATTTTTTTTGCACACTAATCAAAACTGCATTATTCAAACCCGCACTAATCAAGGGATTCCTGTATTTAATTTGTAACTTTTAGATTTTTACGAGAAAAGTATTATTGATAAATAAAACTTTGCATAAATTTTGGTTTATTTCTTAATATTTAATTTGGTGGTTTTCTTTATCATTATACATTATTAAGAAGAATACATATTGAGCAAATTATAGGTCCTAGATAAATGTAAACAAGGCAAATTATTTATTGTATATGTTATGAAAAATAGCTCTAATGTACTGTGATGACAACTTGTCAAATTAAGTAAATTGTTGAAGATCAAATGATGTTATACAATCCACAAAATTCTTATATATAAACAAATTAAAAAATTGCATTCTTCAGTAGCATTTTGGAGAAACTGGAGTTTGGATTTTTTTTAATGAAGTATACAAAAAAGATGATTCAATCTCAGTTTAGAAAATAACATTGAAAAATAACTTCTCAATATTAACACTTTGGTTGAAATAAATTTTGGATACGCTTTACAAAAGTGAACAATACAGTACAAGTTGTCATGCTATTTACCAACAATTTATGCCCTATTCTAGAAAACCTGTATACTAATTGCTAGCAGTCTGTCCATGAGCTATGTTTGTTCAGCATTTATCCATCCATTTTAGAAATACTTCCTAATTCCAAAATTACCAAATATAAGAGTTCATTATATATTGAGTGCCTGAAGACATTTTAACATGATTTGAGTAAATTATAATTATATTTATATATTTTTAGCAATCATTTTTGAATGTATTCTAACTATCATCAACATCCATCATGGTAATGAAGAATTACTTCAACTAGCTTTGACTTCTGTTGCAAAATTATTAAAATCAAAGAGAGCTAATTTAAAATATATGGGTAAGTTTTGATCAAAAAAGATTAAAATAATAATTGCAGTTTTCTATTTAATTGTAATTTCAAAAATATTTTGTTATTTTTAAAAGTGTAAGATTGAAGTTTTTCTTTTTTATGTAATATTTCAACAATCAAACTTTATAACGGATTAAAAATAATAAATTATTCAAGAATGCATTTCAGTTTAATGTGATGAACTTTCATCAACAAATACTTCACATTAGCAATAAAAAATGCTTAGAATAGAATACAAATTTACAAAAATTTATAAAACATCAAATTCTGAGAAAATAAATGATAAGTATATTTAAAAGTTAAAATATTTTATATCTTAAAATTTTAAGTCAGTTCATAAATAACAAAATATCAGTATTATTCTTAGGTATAAATATTATTCATTATTTTTATTAAATATAAAAATAATGAATAATTAATTACATCTATCTATATAAAATGCAATATTTGTCTGATGTCTGTCTGTTCTGCTAAAGCTCAGCATTATTTGACCCCTCAGGACCAAACTTTGCATGGAGACTTCCCCCAACCCCATAGGTAAGATAGACTATCCCTGGTTGAGATTGCTCACAAAGGTAGGGCATTTTGGGTGGCAACAAAAATGTTTTCATTTAATCTTATGTGTATCACTCATGTCAGTTTCGATTTGTAATCATGAGATAGCCATTAATTAAAATTAAGCCTAGTTTATATGCAAATATTTTAAATTATGATATCTTTTTTAATTTTTAACAAAAATCTTTTGAATTTTTCAAATTTTGTAGTGTATTTTATACTTTTTCTAACAATTTAAAAGATTTTTAGAATTTTATACTTTTGTATAATTTCATCCCACTTCTTATTACGAGTAAATAAATTCAGCACAATTTTAAAATTAGAAAATACAGTATTTTATAAACACGTAGATCTTTCAGCTTTATTAAACAACAGTATATTTTACTAAACTTGTAGATCTTTCAGCTTTATTAAGCCATCTTCAGCAAATCATATATAAACGCATAAGAATTCATATTCATATTGGAATTCTTATACGTTATGTATGATTTGCTGAAGATGGTTTAATGAAGCTGAAAGATCTACAAGTTTACTAAAATATACTGTATTTTCCACTTTTAAAATTGTGCTGAATTTATTACTCAATTTTATACTTTTCATAAATTTTTACTCAATATATGAAAACATAGAAAAAACAATTTTTTTATATGAAATCTTTGCCATCCAAATGACATAGTTAATATTTTTAGATAGCAACATGTCGTCTCACCAAAATGAACTATGAGTAAAGAAATTTGGCCAAAACTTTCAGAAATTATTTATAAAAAGCTAGGTTTATGTAACTTTTGTTGAATGAAATTACATCATATAATTATTAAAAAATTATATAAATTCAATGAAATGTTATCATTTTTATTACTAGATATTTTTTTACAGTTGGCTCTCTGTAGTCTAACCCTTCTCCAGTCCGACACTCTGCGAACTGTCGCGCTGCCCATGTAAAATTTTGTCAACTTGTTGATATGCGAGAAACTGATGTAAACAAATTGTCAGTCGCTATTCGTTAATTGCTTAGGCTTATAGTCAGACTAATTTTTAAGTTCAGTACACTGATTTCTGTAAAATAGTGTTTTTAACTGTGTCAGTGTTTGTTGTTTATCTTTACATAATGTCACAAATTGGAAAAAGTGAAAAATGAAAACCCAAGGCATTGACTGTGACTGAAAAGGTAGAAATAATTAAGAAACTTAATTTGGGAGAAAAGTTTAGTGATTTGACTTCGTTTTATGGTATTGGATGAGCCATCATTTATGACATTAAAAAAAATTGGGATAAAATTGATGGATTTGTAAAAGTTTTTAACAGCAAGAGCAGTGATAGGAAAGTCTTAATAAACTGAGCATATTCATTTGTGTAATTCCATTTTTTCTATTGAATATCCAATAATCTGACAAGCCTCTGAAACCTGACAAGCCCTGGAACCATATGTGTCAGATCAGAGAAACTCTACTGTATTTTGTATTTATTAACTTGTTCTTGCTTTATTTACACACAATTTTTAGCAGTGCATTTTATAAATTTTATTTATTTATATCAAAAAATCCTAATATATACAAAAATGGTCTTATCTCATAAGTAGCTGTAATATTTTTTATATTCTTCTAATTAGACTGCAGATAGTTTATTATAGCAACCCACCTAGTATCAGATGCAACGAGGTAAAATAGTCTTGGCTGCAATTTTCTGGGAAGTGAATGGCTGCTGTAAAGCAATAAAAGTGCCATGCCCATTTAAAGTAATCAATGAAGGTGTTTATTTTTTGTTTTTTGCAATTTTCTCATAAATATGAATAAAAATGAAACAAAAAAATGAACAATTAGGATATATTTTAGTTTATTTTAACACACACTTGTAATACTTTTTTATTATCTATAATATTTTTTCGGTTTTCAATGTTTTATAGTTTATCATATGAAAAATTCAATAATTATTTAAAATTTCAAAACTTATTTATCTCTTCCTAAAATCTGAATTAATTTGACATATTGGATTAAAAAATCAACAAGATGAGATTAAAAAAAAAAAAAAAAATCCAAATTTTATCAAGTAATTCAATTATAAACAATGCTTGTTTAAACATTTACACATAATTTAAAAAAACATTTCAGCAACTGAAAAAATTTAGGATTCACTATTAAAAGTGGATATTTTCATATAATCAACATGAAAAAAACTAATATGCAATAATTGGATTAATAAAATTAGTCCAGCAATAGTTCAGTTCTCTATATTATAATTGATCATTTTAAATTAATAATATAATAATTTTGTTTTTAATTTTGATATGTTATTTGCATCTATATTAAAAATATTTTATTGTTTAATAAAAATTTTCAAATTTTGTAATTTAGGAATAAAAGCTCTTGCTTATGTAGCAAAAAATGTTCATCCACATTTTGCAAATGAACACCAAGAAATTATTATGGAATGCCTGCATCATCCTGATGTATCCATGAGGATTCAGGTAATGTGTAGTTTAAAATTCATATAATTTATTAAAATTATATAATAAAATATAATTTAATTCATGTTTGTTTGTTTCTGTCATAAACTCATACCTCATTGATTAACTTCAGATTGTGAGATTCAAAGTTCAAAACATCTACTTAACAAGGCAAAACAAAATGAAGCTTCTTAAAAATAAATAATTAATAACTATTTGTGTAGATGCTATTCGGAACTATAAGAAAGATCAAAAATTTTTTACATAAATAAAAAACTGTTTCCTGCTAATAGTGCTTGTTATTTTTGTTATTTTCTAAGAAAGCAGATAGATTTATGATTTTTTATCCTTTTTCAGAATAAAGTTTTTTTGTTATTTTTATGAATTTTTAATTTCATTCTAAAAACTCAAACAAATTTACTTCATCATCTGATACCAAAATTATTTTATAGAGTATAATTATATACAATATTAGAGTATTAGTATTAATTATATAATTAATTAGAGTTATAATTATATACAACATATATTATGAATTTACATATATATCAGAAAATTGATTGGCACTAGGGATAAGTTATATCTAAACTACAGCATCAGTTAATGTTTTAAATTGATGTATTTTTGTTTCACATCAAAATTTTTTATGACGATATTTTATAATTCTATTTTTTATCTTTGGATTTTATAAGCATTATTTTTCATTCATATTTTGAATATAGCAAATTTTGTTTCTGACTGTTCCAAGGTAAAAATAAAATGTACCATCTTATAATCATTCTAACAGAATCTTAAGAAAATAAAATTTATAATGAATAGATTAATTCAAATGATTTATAAATTGACTGGAAACAATGAAAAATAAATAAAAATAACATCAACATATGTTGCCTAAAAAAATTCAGATTCTGACTATATTAAAAAATTTTGTATTAATTTAAAATATATGGATTTTTAAATCATTGTGTAAAAAAAAAAAAATCCTTATTATGAAAAAGATATTTTGATTGTTGAATTTAGTTTTTGTTCTTCAGATTTTTTTTCTTAATTTGCAATAGCAGTATTTGTATAACAACAATGAAAACATAATATACTATATGATAAAATAATAGTATTATTTTATCTTTGACATGCATATCATAGAAACAAAATGTTGAAATATGAATAATTAAAATATTTAAAGAACATTATTATTATTATAATTTTAATTGATTTTTATTCCAATAATTTTGTTTTACAGCAATTTTATTAAACAGTTTACTATTTTATATTATAAAAATTTCATATAAATCTATTTATAAATATCATTTCATTAACAAATTTTTTTTACAGACTTTAGATCTACTGTATGCAATGGCAAATCCTTCGAATGTTCAAATTATATGTGAGAAGATGACAGAATATTTGAAAGTCTCTTCTGATTACATTTCTCATAAATCTATTGTGAATAAAATTTCAGAATTAGCCTTTCAATATCCTTTTATAATTAATTTTATATTATTTAAAATTATTATCTTGATATGCATTACAGGTGTTTCTTAAGTTATGAATATACAGTAATTCATTAATAATTTTAAAAGTTTGTAACTCAAAATCCACAAATGTATTGAATCTAGAAATACTAAAGCCACTGTATATACTCTGTTTGTAATATATGTTATTAATTGAAATAATTAGAAATTTTTTATTTCAGAACTTTGAATATAAATTTCTAATATATTGTGAGAATTTTTGATAGAAACTCCACCATCTTAAAATATTGTCAATACATATTAAATAACTATTTTGTTCTACAATATATTTGTTGCTAGACCATTTCATTATTGTAATGTTAAAGATTTTTTTTACAGTTTTTGAGATTTTCTAAAATTCAAAAACAAATTAGCATATTTGTATGTATCAAATTTCATCAGTTGAATGTTTGTAATTTGAAGAATACTTGTATTTTATTTTTAAATTTATTTAATTATTATTTTATATTTAAATAATAATAATAT
>AYEL01087098.1:0-49537 GCA_000484575.1 Olivierus martensii
ATTTAAATAATAATAATATAATTATTTAATATATAAGCAATTAATCACTTGGTGTTGTCATAAAGACAATAGAATTAGATAATTAAGGCACTCAGAACTAGCAACAGTTTAGTCTCCTAATTACATAGTATTCAAATAAAATTTAAACTTCATTTTTACACTTTGAGAGGGTAAGTCTTTTCTGATTACAGAAGAGACTTATCCTCTCTTCAATATTGTTCAATATTGTCATATATATATTGCATTTAATCACAATTCATAAATATCTGTATTGTAAGGATTCTTGAGATGAAATTTATAGATGGGTATCAAGTAATCAATGGAATGCAGGTTTGCTTTAAAAATAACACTCTTTAACTAATTACTAAATAAAAGTTAAAAATGAAATAAAAAATTTAAGAAAGTAAATTTGAAGATAGTTTTTTCAAACTTTGATTTTATTGTATTATGAATAGTCACTTAATATTATGATGATATGACTATTAGAACAAGTTATGTTAATTATTCCATTTGTTACAGTAAAGTTACTTATGAAAGCAATTATTTCATATGTTATAACTTTGTGAAGCTAACTTTTCAGTATATATATTAATAAAAACAGAAATCATAATCAGATATTAATGATATGAATGTTTCATTATCAAAAATTATCTATTATTTCCTGAACATGCTTAAAGAAAACAATAATCTCACTGAATTTTTATTTAAATAAGATTCAAAGATTACTTCTTTTTTATTTTGTGTAATTTTTATTTATTTTATTTTTAATGATTTTATTCTTGTTTTATAAAAATTTGCTTCTTATAAATTATTCTTTGTTTTGTTTTTCAGAATCATTATTATATTAATATATTTTGGTTTGAACAGTGTTCATTGTGATTGAATAAATACAAATAAAAATACAATAAATGATACTAAATAAATGAGTTTTTAATGGTGTAAAACAGTTGTTCTCAATCTTTTTTTTCTGTTGAGGAACACATTTTAATATTTTAAAAATTTGGTGGCACATGTAAATATTTTAAATAATAATTTAGATTTAATAACGAATTTTCATTAATAGATTATTGTATTTATTCTTATAACATTCAGATTACAGAGATACTCGTATAAGGATCATTAAATGGTGGCACTTATTAAGTTATAGCGCCACCTGCAGATTTTGTCTTTTTTTGAGAAACTATTATTTTAATTTAATTTTTATCCCTTAATTTTTAAATTATGAATAACAACAAAATATTTTGGCTGTCACAGAAATTTGAGGGTTAGATTTTTCTAACAATACTCTATTTTATAGGAATTGGTAGGACTGCAAAAGGGATATCCAGCCAATCAAGTTTCACTATAAACATATATGATACATAGATACAATTCATTCTTAATTTTTTACAGCACACCATCAAAGGTTTGGTGGCGCACCACTGTGCCCGTGGCACAGTGGTTGAGAACCACTGGTGTAAAATATTAACACAATTATACAAAATAAGTACTTTCAATCTCAGATCATCATCAGGTTGTGAAATAAAACATGACTGATAGCAAAAGGGGATGTACACAAAGGGATGGGAGTGATTAAATGAATGGGTAGAGGAGAATAAAGAGGAGGAGGAAATTTAGTAAAAACAAACAGTTATGCAGCTAAGAAAAGAATAGAATTGTAAATTACAGAAAAAACAGAAAGCTGGAGAGATATTTAGGAACTGGCTTCCAAATTTGGATTAAATTTATTAATTATCTTATGTCTGTCTACATTCTTCTTAATGACAGCTTATATATATTGAATGACAACTTATATATGCTGATAACTTATACATTGTTATGATTGCTGCCAATCAAATTCTGTTTGATACTAGTAGATGAATAATAATGTTTTTATAATTAAATTGCATTTGAAAATTTTAGATGACAAAAGCATTAGATAAAATATTTATATTAAGTAATATTAATATAAATATTAATATATTAATATTATAATTAGTATAGAATAATACTTAAAGATAATAAGTTTAATGAATTCAGAAGGTAATGTTAAAATTTTGTTTCTAAGAATAAAAAAAAAATAGATTTGTTTTTTCTTTAACAAATAAATGTTTCATCCAGATACTTCATGGCTTATCACAACAGTAAATTCGTTGCTTTTTGTAGCAAGTGAAAATGTTCCACTTAAAACAATATATGAATTAATGGAAAAGATAAAAAATGGTTAGTAATGTAAATAATAGTAATATAAGTACAGTAGAGTGCCGATTATCCGAACATCAATTAATCGAAACGTTGCTTATCCAAATGTAATTTTCAATTGTCATACGCAACAGGTCTCTGCCAATACTCCCACCATACAATGTGTAGGGTGGGAGAATCTAAGCTTCTGTTATGTGCGTTGACTGTATGCGGAAACAATCAATGATTAAACTACTATATATATATTTAATTAATATACAGTGTAACTTTGTTATCTTGAAACCCTCGATATGTCAAAAAAAAAATTTTCCTTGCATTTTTGGCATTAAACCAATGTAATTTCAATAGTTATCTCGAAGTATTTTCTTCAAAACCCTCACTATCTTGAATTAATTTATAATTTCTGTGCTAGAAAAATGAAAAATACTTACGAATTTTCTCTAGCTTTCAGGATCTAACAAAGGATTTAAATTTAATTTAAGCAAAAGAACGTAAATGTGCTACCGATAACCAGAACAGGAAATTTTTTGTGCATACTCTGAATATTGAACATATCGTACAGTAGTTTCATTTTCTAAGTTTCACTTCTAATTGTTTATAAGTTTTTGTCAATATGATTTTCTTTATTCAGTAATATTTTCAACCTTTGGTTTATAAGGTGCAGGAATATTTAGATGCTAATTTTCATGGAAAAAAGAGTGTCTTATACAGTATTAAAAATTACGATATGTAAGTTATTATTGATGTAAAAACCTTTATTTAAAATTGAACCTTGATATTTCGAAAACTCTTTATGTCAAATTTTTTCTTGTTCCCGTGAGATTTGAGATATTGAGGTTCTACTGTATTTAATAATAATACAAATAATTAGAAAAGTAGAATAACCTATGTAAACAATAAAACATATGTATTTGAAATTTGTTTTGTATTTTTTATTACATTGTGTTTTTTTCTTATTTTTCTACCAGATCGATTATCTGAAAAAATTGTTTATCTGAACTATCCTTGGTCCCAATTAGTTCAGATAATCGACACTCTACTGTAATAGTAATTCAATGTATGAATTCTCATTAATAAAAAAGTACAGAGTTGAAGCTTATTGAAAATGTTCCTATTAAAATTTATAAAGTTTAAATTAAATCTATAATAATAAGTTTATTGACTTTAGAAATCATAATTTGTTAGAAATTAAGATACAAATAATAAAATAAGTTAGAAATTAAAATCAATTTATATCCAAAATTATATACTAAGATTCTGAAAATTTACCAATAGGTAAATTTTCAGAATCTTAGTATATAATTTTGGATATAAATATTCTGTGCTATGTACAAAGTGTGGCTATTAAATAACTGGATTACTCATGCAGATGACTAACAAAGAATCAAACAGGATGAAAGGGAGGAAGATCATTGAGCTTGAATCTTCTTGAAATGATCATGTCTGTTTCTACCTAATATTATTTGATCTAGTATAATTTCTATTTTTTTTTTTCTTCTAAATTAACTGGCAGACTGAGCCAGTTAGTTTGCATGTGGGTATTGTTATTAGTAGAAGCATGCATATTGTATTGCTGAAATTATGCTGAGTTTGAAAATTGAGTAGCAAATTAATCTGAAATTTCTTGTCAAATTGAAAAAAATCTACAATGGAGTGTCATGGTTTGTTGAAGGAGGTCAACAAAGATGATTGTTTAGCATTTACAGAAGTTTTTAAGTAACAAAAAAGCATTATTGATTATTTTTTGACTCAGAGTGTAATCTTGACTGAGTAGATTTCCGATAGTCAGACTGTTGACTAAAGGTACTAGATTGAGGTTCTGACCAAACATTAGGAAAGAATGAGAAAAAAGAGGTCAAACCTGCAAGAAAATGGAATCTTTACCAAGACAATGCTTCAATGCTTATTGTATATTCTAGGAATCAGTTTTTGAAACCAATGTACACTGGTTTCAAAAATTGATGTGCACAAAAACACATACCAGTGCTGAATCATCCAATCTATTCCCCAAATTTGGCACTTTGGACTTTTTTTATTCCCTAAGATCAAAAGTGTGTTAAAGGAGGCTTGTTTTGAGTTCATGGAGATGATCAAACAAAAATGGTGGAATTGTTTAAAAATTAACAGAAATAAAATTGCGTCTTTATTTTGAACCATGAGAAAAATGAATACAGCAATGTGTGAATAGGGAGGGGAAATATATTGAAGGAGATAAAAGTTAAAATGTACATTTTAATTATGTTCTATTTATAATACTTATCTGGTTATTTAATAGCACCATATAATCAGAAGTGGACTAGGGGTTAGAAAAATTTTGGGGTTTTTTTTCCATTATTTATTTTTAATCAAGAATACAAAGTTATATAGTAACATAATAGTTACATAGTATAAACTTTCTATTCTTGATTAAAAATCAAAAATTAATGTATAAATATCACACTGTTTTATATTTCTTCTTTGTATATCATTTAATGAATTTTTTAATGCTTTTTCTTTTTATAGATAACTATATTATTAAAAAATGCAATACATTGACAGGTTGCAAAGCCAGTCACAGTAATGACAATTCTTGATATTTCTGAACAGATTATGGAATTCCTGAATTCATGATCAATTAGTAAATATTCATTGATTATTTTTCAGTCTTAGGAAACACTATTCCCATTTCCTGTGATCAGATTTGCTAACTTGGTGTTGAATGAAATTAATTTTATATTTCTGATTTCATTTTTTTATTTTTTTAACTCACTAATTGTAATTAAATATGAATAAATTATTATATATTTTAAATGCTAAAAACCTTAATTTTTTTCCTTTATCAGTTCATTTAAAAATTCTATCAGTTTACAATTGAGTATATATAGTAACCAAGAAAAATTTGAATACTTGTCAATAATTTGGGAGTGGATCATAAATATATTTTGCTGTAAAATATCAATGGGCATATTGCTTTAAAATTATTTTTGTGTTAATTTTAAAAATGTTACTAATTTTGTCTAATTTAAAATTCAAAATGAAGTTTTTCTGCATTATACTTCTAATTCTTGGCATTTAGCTAAAAATTAGAGGTATAAACAAAAATACTTCATTTTAGATTTTAGTTTCATTTGTATCTAGCAGTAAGAGATGAAAGTTTATTAGATATTTTTTGGAGGATTTAGATTTCATATACCATTCAGAGAGATCTTGGCTTGTCTATCAAGCTCAACCTTTACATATCAGTTGATCCAATAATAGCTGTGATCTGAAGAGCATTGGAATAACTTTGCTTTCTTACTTTTCCTAGATGGAAAATATCATAAAACCAATAAAAAAGAATAAAAACATCTGTTTGTAACAAAAGGTGAGACTATTTCAATACTTATCACATGTCACTCTAATAAGTGAAGAATAAGTACTGACAACTTTGATTCATTTTAAATTCTTTAGATTATTTTTGAAAATACTATACTATCCTTAGTGGCTTCATTTTAGGTTAGGCTTATCTGTGATGAGTTCTAAATAGTCCACTTAATGAACCAGTTAAGAGCCCATCACAACTAGTTTGACTTGAGATGACATTGGCTCAGATGCTAAAGGTGAGAATCAATTGGCTGGGTCCAAACTTCTGTGAAAAAATCTGAAGATGTGAACTCAAAAATAATGCTAGTTTCTAAAGTGAAAACAGATTTCTTATAGTGCCAACCAATCAAGCCAAATGATTGTCTTCTAGGATTTTCATAGATGGTTTTAGTTTTAATTTTTTTAAAATAATAATAATGTCTTGTGATATCTTTTTAATAAGAAAATCTAATGCTAATTCCAAAAATATTTTTATTTTTAACCATTTTAATTATTTCCTTCAAAATTATGGGATTTAAAACATAAAAACTAAAGCAGATTATTCTGTTTGTCTTATATATAGATAACAGAATAATCTGCTTTAGTTTTGCTGAGACAAATTAGCAGATAATTATATCAAAAAATGTTATGGGTAATGTTATGCTCTTATGCTAGTAATAGATAAAAATAATCTAAATTTATCATATTTTTCTTTTTTTTACATACTTTTGTATACAATATATAAAGGAATATATAAAGTAAGCCGAGGAATTTTTTGTAAAAAAATTTTGAAAAAAATGAGTTGGTTTATACATAGGTTTCTTAAAAATCAGAAAATTTTTCATCAGACCATAAGATTTGCTGGCTCATTCATTCTGCATTCCCAGTGTGCTTTTGCATCAGCTGCACAATCCTCCATATTTATTCATAACTGAGATCATCATATTACCAATTCTTTTGATTTTTTTTAATATCTGGATGTATATGACTATACATAAATAATATTTTTGTATTTAATTATCAGATATTGCACAAGTATGATCAAAAATATATAAAGTGATCATATAATATTTTTTTTGCACAAGTAGCACATTCTGTATTATTAGCTAGATACACCATATTTTTTCTTAAAAAAAAATGTCTATATCTTCTTGACTATATTATTAAAAATATGCAGATGTATGTGAATATTCATATTTAAATAAATTCAAAAATATTAATGTATTGAGCACTTCACAAATAATATCAGGAATGTTTAGATCAATATTTTTTAGTGAGTAAATGTGGTTGCCATTACTGAAGATATCATCAGTTGCTATTAAATGGAAACATAGTGATCTCTGATTTTTCTGATCAATAATTTGTGAATTTTTAAGTTATTCTGAACATTTAAAAAATACATAGTGATTATTTTGTAGCTGATTATGGACATCATATTTACACTTTTGATTATTGGTTTTTGATTTTGATATTTTATTGTTTAAACTTTGTTAAATGTTTTTGTAGAGATTCAGAAATGATAGAAACTTTAATATTCTTTGATATTCTCTGCCGAACAAATACCTCAATCAAATTGTATTATAGAAATATGTAACTGGAAATAATGTGACATGATTACATCCTGATCTCCATTCAGCATTTTCTTTGTGACATTTCAATGCTATAAGTCTGATATTTTGACATTTATTCCAATAGGAAATTGGATTTTGGAATTTTTTAAATTATAAAAAAATTATTTCAATGAATGTCATATTCTAACATTCAAAATTCTAACATTTCAAAGTTGGGAGATTAGCTTATATATGGGTTTCTCATTTTTACTGATCTTTAAACTCCAAAGTAGAATGGTTTGCTTATGCATGAGTATATATGGTATGTGTATATAAATATATTACAGTTGATATTCATATAAAAATTCATTAGAATTTTAAAAATAATTTATTAGAAACATGCAGTGCTAAAATAGAAATTGTGTCAAATTTTATATAATGATTTTTATTCAGATGTCTGACATTCTGAAAAATTACTGATTTGATATTAAGATTTTATAAATTTTAGAATATATTTTCTGATTTAACTTATTTTCATGAATGCAAAATATACTTTAAAATAAGATATATCATTTTCTGTTTGCTTTCATTTGTAATACCATAGTCAGTTTTCAGTAATAAGATGCATCATTATACCAAATTTTTTTTGTAGAAGTCAGTAAAAAAAATTGATAAAAATCTCTATAATAAAGTGGAAATGTCAGTTTTCCAAATTTCAAAATATTGAAGAATAAATATGGAAATTATTGTCTTATCATTCTGATATTAATTTCTAATACTTTTAAGCATTATAAATATATTTAATAGTAATAATTCTGAAATTATAAATATATTTAATAGTAATAATTCTAAATACACACTCCCTAAGTTGTATAAGTTCAGACAAATGCAATTTTTTTTTTCCAAAAAATAAAAATATTCATACTATAATAAAAAATGTTAAACAAGAAACTTTTTCAATATTGAATATGAAAACCATTTTTAGCAATAATTTATAAGCATTTTTAGCAAAAATTATCTTTAATATTACTATTGATAATTAACTACCAATAGTAAAGATATCATATGTCATCATAATTATTTTTAATATGTAAATTTTATATTTCTGCATATGTAAGATATTTTTAAGGTGTAATTTTTATAAAGATATAAAATAATGAAATGATATTTTTAGATATAACTGTTCCTTTAGTAAATTTAATCAATATCTAAATATCATTTTTGAGGAATAATTGTTATTCATTCTTTTGTTTATGACATTATTTGTATAAATAGCTATAGCAAATAGTAAGATAAGCTGTATTAAATATACCATTTTTTTTACAATGAATAATTTTTTGGGAGGAATTTTTTGTTTCTGTACTAAATAAAACTCAGTCTATATTTGGATCTTCTCATTAGTTGGATCATTATTAGCTATAAAAATAGCTCATGATTATTATAATGTAAAGAGCTGAAAACATTCTCCCTATTAAAAAGATTATTTATATAAATTTAGTGTTTTTTTTAATTTTATTTTTATTTATTTATATATACAGTGGATTCCGCTTAATTGGGACAGCCCCGTAATTGTGACAAATCTCAAAGAACCTGTGTACATTTTTAAAAAACCATAAATGTTTAGTTAATTTATGATATGGAATAAAATTGTCTATATATTAGTTTTATTAATATGCTGTACACAAATCAAAAGTAAACATCCTAATAATTCTGGGTTCTCAATTATATCAGAATTTTCCTTCCTTAGTAGGATTAACTATGGAATTTTTCCTGATTAAATATTAAGCATAAAATAAAATTTGAATATACTTGAATTTTAAATAGTTTGTTGGCTATTAATACTACATCTTTAGTCATGAAACTAGATATGGAATGATTACAATCATATAAAATTTATTTTTATAATTAAATATAGTTGTTATATTGTTTTAATGTGTGTAATAAAGATATAATGATTAGATTCTATTTGTATTAATAATAATAGTTTTTAATTGAATTTTTTTCTTCACTCTTCACATTGTACAGTATATATATAACTGGATGTCTGAATATGATTACAGGAATTTATATCTGAAAGGAAAATTTAAACACAGATTTTTTTAAATTTATGAGAAATTTGAATTCTCACTTTGCAGAAATTGTTATTTATATTAAATTTACAAACTTAAGTTAGAAAATTAATATACTGTAGTGTAGTTCTTCATACAATCTGTTAAAGTTTACAAAAAAATAATAATTGCAAATTCTGTGCAATTTGGGTTGGCTGGATGGTAGTGTGGTAAACCTGTGGTTTACCACCTGGAGGATCTGGGTTTAAATCTGAATCCCACACTTCCAGTTTTTTAGGAGGGGGCAGGACCCAGCCGTTGAACCCCATTCTTCAACCATCCAGTTTACCCCATCATGGATGTTGGCCAGCCTGTGATGGGTTCTGTAAGTGGCCATTGCCAGATACAGAATATCTTATGAGGATATGGTGGATTTAACCGAAACTAACCTAACCTAACCTGTGTTGTTTGGCATATAAGATTAGAAACAATTAGTTAAAATGATAAGTACTTTCATGCATTGTTTTAAAAGACACTGTATTTTAAAAAAATGTTTTGAGTTTTATGCCGTTTTCCATCATTTCAGGTATTTTGTCAACCTGTTTTAGCAGAAGTGACATTGGATGATTGATTGCAGAAAAAAATGTGTAAATTTATAACCCAGAAGACTAGTCAAAATCTAGAAAAGTGCAGCGCAGGCTGCAAACAATACCCACATTGCTTGAGGCTGGTTAAAAATTGCGCGAAAACAAAAATATGGGAGTAAAATTTGTTTATAGAAAAAATACATTATTGCGCATCAAAAAGATTATAAATTTAAAATATACGTATAAAAATTTAAAAATATATATAATTTGTAAATTAAAAAAAGTTTGTTTAAAAATCATCTCGTGTGCCACAGATTCGCCACTGCGGCTCTAGGCATTGTTTTTGAGAATGTGGTCAGTTAAACACTGATGGTTCGTAATCTTGTTGTAAATGCTTCATCCAATGATAAATTTCATTGCATAAATACTTAAAATTTGTGCTTTTCTAATATACTTTTTGCTTTTTCAAATGGTCGTAGTAAATAAAGAAATGCTTAAGATAATCCATTGTTGAAAAAAAGATTCATAAGTCTATAATAGAGGGATAGTACTTCAGGAAAATTTCTATCCAGCTATCAAAAAGTTGCTGGTGACTGCATCAATCTGCTTAGATGGTTGTCTGAAACTAAGGTTGATAAAGTCGCCAAATGGCAGTGTGAAATAACATTCACTTGCTATCTAAATGAGTGTGTTCAATTCCGGATCATGCCCAGATTTTCGTGATGTAGTCCAGGCCCAGTCTGTTAAAATCCAATTTTCGACCAGATTGACGAATTAGCAAGTCTATTATTAACTAATAGATTTGCTAATTGGTAAATTTGGACTTTAGGTTCATAAATTATTTAATTTATAAGGATAAAGTGCAGGTTGACCAAAATGATTAAAAGTCGTCATAAATTTTACAATTTAATAGCGCAAAAAATTTTCTTGAGCTTTTCATTTTCGAAACTGCCTTCTTTTGGTCAATAGATATCACTTTTCAAGCTATTGGTAATTATGTGGTGGGCGAATTTTAGTCTATGCTACAAATTGTTCACATTCGGGGAGGAGGGGGGCCGCTTCCAAACCCTCAGAATTTCCTAAGGAGTTTTCTTGAATGATAAGTCGAAGCGTTTCAACCATGTATGATATATCAGTTCGTGAATGTAGAACAGATCGTGCTTACTCTGAAATGGCGGTGCTACATGGATTTTTTGTAAAATTCAGTGGCATCAACTAATTTAATTTTTAATGTGGAATCGGTTGGATGGTCGCGTGGTTCGCTTATCACGAAAACCGGGTCTCGCATCTCTAGGATTTTATGGGGATCTGATTTGTTTAATCCCTCTTCAACCGATGCCCGACTTCATGACGGGCGGCTTGTGGTGGACATTGGAATGTCCACGAAATAGTAACTGAGTTGGAAATCAGTGTAAACAAGAAAAATGGCTCATCTGGTTATTCAATTGAATTTATTTTAAATAGGATGGTTTTGTGTAGTTTTATTTTCAATCAGTGGGCACTAAGCGGTGGGACATTCTAGTATTCATTACGGCCGCCCTTACCTCTAATGGGCTCAGCCGTCAGATGGAGAAAGAAGTTCAACAAGCCGGATCTGAAACCGGATTCCCCTGAAAAAATTATTGAAGAGACCCGAAAATTGATCCCATACTTTCAGGATAAAAGCACAACACTTTTTCGATGGCCGACAATAGAATAATTTATTTTTGGTTTTGAATTAACTCGAATCATATGGGATACTTTTGGCTATGGCCACTTTTACAGTCCATTACAGTTGGCCAACAATTATGCTGAAGTCAAGGAAGACGTAAATACATCCAAGTAGATTCAATTAGATCTCTCAGATAGATCTCCCACATCTCCAGTTTTTCAAAAGAGCCCGGACCCCTTCTGAAAAACTAAAGATGTGGGATCCGGATGGATAAATCTAAGATGATAGGCGATTATTTTATCACGCATACATTCAACTAACAGTTTTTATTTGAAAAATGTAAATAAATACGAACACATCATTGGTGACTAGTAATTATTTCTAAACAAAATAATTTTATAAATAAGTACGAATTTATCATTATTTATCCATCACTTCTTTAATTATGTTCATAACATAAACGCGAAAATATTTTCTTGTGGTTACATTAAAATTATGGAGGTGTGCATAAATTTTTGCCTGTTTGCAAATTGGATATTCAAAAATATGTCTCAGTGGAGGACAGAAGTTACAAATCGTTTTTCCCATTTTTTAAAAAAATATTTAAAACATCGTATGGTATAGGCCATATGAAAATCTTGATTTGCTATTAAAGTTCTCAAAAATCAGGCTGCGATATTATTTAACTGATTCTTTGTAATAACGTGATTTTGATTGGATAGGATTGTGTCAAACTGATACGGTCAAGAAATTAAATATGTCAGAAATGGTGGGATCAAGACTATGGATTATGTAAACAGTTTTAGGATACACGGGACATATCTAGGCGGCCTGTTGAAGGATATCCTCGTGTCATAAGAATCCAAGATAGCCATTATCTGAAGGGCCAGTTGTAGGTACAGCAAAGCGACTGCTTGAGGCAATTCGTTTTCAGGGACGACGTTTCACCAAAAACTTTAATAAATAAAAAATAAATATTAAAATTTTGGTTATGATTTTTTAAAAATTTCACTAATTGCAATATGTTCTTATTCTATATGTGTGTTTCTTGTTGCATTGTGTGCCTAATATTTTTATACACTCTATTGCAAAATAATGAAGCACCCCTAAAAAATAATGCGAGAATTGCAGAACTCGGTATATGAATGTCTTTCAATTAGATACAAATGATTAAAATTTCATCTTCAATAAACGCATATGACATTTCGAGAGTTCGTGAGAAGGGCGAATCTGAGGTCAATATAAAATCTGTAGATGGCTAATCCTAAATTAAGTCAAAGGGTTTTGAGAAAATGGTTCTATTTGCTAGGCTCTTCGTTCACCTTTGAACATTACATTAAAGTCGGCTGGATTGGTCACATGGAAACGCTTCGGCTTTCCACTCTGGAGTTCGAGTCTCATCTCTCCTCTTGAAAAAATTTATCATCCGGTCTGGTACCGCCGTCGATTCTCATCCTCCGCAATCCGGCTGACCTCTCCTGATGGGTAGACAGTCTGTGGAAGTGCTTGTTTCGCTCGCTACTTAGCACTTTTAATTACTGAATGGAGTACGGCCGGATGGCTGAGTGGTAACGCTGTCGGCGTGCCACGCCGAAGGACCCGGATCTGATCCCGGATTTATTTCGGGGTACTGGGCCCGGCCCGGTGATCCCCGTCCTTCACCATTCGGTCCCCTTCAGGGGTGTGAGTGCAACCCGTGGTTGGTACTGGCCCCGCCCCCTTTCCCAAGGAGATGTATATTTTACATCTTGGGAAAGGGGATGTAAAATATGCTTAAAACAAAAAAATTACTGAATGGAAAATGGCGTCATCTTTTGACAAAAAAGGAGCGGCGTTCGTAAGTACGAATATATGGGTGCGTTCTAAACCTCAACAGTAAGTCATCAGTGATTGGTCTCTTTTGACGTCAGAAATAACTCATCAGTATGTTTCCAGTGGCGCCGAGAGGGTGGGGAAGAGGAGATAAATTCCCCGGGCCCGTAGAAGATTGAAGGGCCCGGGCCGCTTCCTAACAATAAGAATATTATATATATAGGGCCCAAAACCTGGTTCGTACCGGGGCCCGGGATTTCTCTCGGCGCTACTGTATGTTTCTGGAACGACTTGCTGAGTGTGGAGATAAGACGGCGGCTAACATGATGATGAAGACAATAATAATAAATGTTATAACTTTATTAGCGTCATTAGAAAGCACTAAAATTTATTTGCCAGTAAACAACAACGTTGATAATGATTTATAACACTCTCTAACTTTTAAAATCTTATCATTTAGTAGTCTACTTTTTCCGCGACGTTGGATAAACTGTGTAAACCGGTGTCAACACTCTCACCATCTTTTGTCCGCGATTACTGTGATGACTGTTTGATGATCTCAACATTGATTGGCTTGTTGAGCTTTGGAACGGTTTGCTGAGATTTTTTACTCATCACTGATTAGTCTCTTGAGGTTTGGAACGCACTCTTCTGTCCGATTTTGCTATTTCATTAAAATAGTCTATGAAATGCTTCTACGATCTATCCGTCGGCAGTATGAGCAGCTGAAGGAATTTGAGAGAGGCCGCTTCATACACTTACAGCAAACCTTCGTCATATTTTGCAATAGAGTATCTATAACTTCCGATTATTTATTTTTTTGGTAAATATGTCACCACTTTGCACTCAAGCAGAATAATAAGTTGGACTTCCGCCACTCTACTCTACCTGAATAAGGGGCGAAATAAGCTCTTTCACAGACTACCTATCCTTGCAAAGATGTCAGCCGGATTGTAGATGATGGGGATCAATGGGCCGGGCCTGTCGGTCGGATTGGCCGCGTGGAAACGCTTCGGCTTTCTACTCTGGAGGACCCGGGTTCGAGTCTCGGGTCCCCCCCTTGAAAATATTTTTCATGGGGTCCGGGCCCGGCCCGTCGATCCCCGTCCTCCACAATCCAGCTGACCCCTCCGCAGGGGTGGGCAGCCTGTGGAAGGGCTTGTTTCGCCCCGCCACTTAGTATTCTTCCTGAATGGAAAGTGGCGTCTCAGCCACTTATACTCCGTCTCACTCTCAACTGATAGTGACGTCAGAAAAGACGTCATTAACCGGCGAAGTGCTAAAAATGCTAAAAACGTACCACTCCGCTGCTTGTGTTGACGTTGTCGTCTGATCGGTTAGCTGTGGATGCTTTTTTCACATTTATATCTATATTTATATTTTATATAATTTACAATAATTCATTACTTGAATAATAGAAAAATAAACTTTCCTCTTTGCACTTTCCTCTCACGTTATTTCTCGCGTTCGAGTAAGAAGCCATTTTATCAAATACGGTAATCTCGTTAACGGACGATCGCTAGATCTATATTTCTATCCGGTGATTGTCACCAGTACATTACTGAAATTATTTACAACTATAAAAATGTATTAAAAACTACATACTTGATATGAAATTAAAACCTATTGCAAAGGAAATAATTATTTATTTATTTTTTGAAGCGGATAGTTACAACCAAAGATCGCGTAACGTCACTATCAGTTGAGAGTGAGACGGAGTATAGTAGTCTTACTGAGTGGAAAGTGGCGTCATCTGTTGACAAAAAAAAAAAAAAATGGGCCGGACCTTGACTCCATGATAAATATTTTCAAAATTTAACTAATAAAGATACTTTCATTCTGCCATTTCTTGTGATAGCGAAATAGCAAAGAAATTAATTTTGATAATACTTTTAGAAAAATATATGCCTAAAAAAGCAAGTAAACTTAATCTAAAGTGCAAAATTTTGTTTGATTTTTTTTTTTAAATTCACAAAATAATATATTTTTCGGAACCAAATTTTATTTAATTTGGAGAAGGGGACAGTATTCATCTCTGGAATAGCCGATCTAACCAGTAGTTTTGAGATATTATAAAAATAAAGCAGAGAATTTCATAATTGCCAAATTTTTAATTCTCAGTTTTATGCCACTTCCGACTTTCTCAAATAATAAGCAGTAGGATCACTACGAAATCTATCTTAGTCATCTTCATTCATGTTTAGTCAACAACATTGTGGATTGGTAGGTAATTAAAGGATAAGCATCGACAAATTAGACCTGGAATCTATCCTGAATCCTTTTAGGAAGAAGTCAAGGTAAAAGGCATATACCGTACTGCACAGCCGAGTTGTTCCGAAATTCAGGAAACTATTTTATTTCTACTTTATTATTGACAGTGTAACTTTTTTTTATATTTGCTGCTTTTCATCTGATAAGAACTGAACGTCGGAGCATTCCAGTACCCACATCCCTGATGGGATCAGCCAATCAGATCAGATTTAATTAAGCAGGATCCTGATCCCTCCTAAAAGTCGGCCGGATTGACCGCGTTGAAACGCTTCGGCTTAACACTCTGGCGGAATCTCCGGTCCCATCCCTTGAAAATATTTATTATGGGATCCGGGCCCGGCCCGTCGATTCCCGTTCTCCACAATCTGGCTGATCTCTCCTCAGGGCTAGGCAGCCTATGGAAGAGTTTGTTTCGCCCCGTCAGTTAGTATTCTAATTGAATGGAAACTGGCGTCATCTCTGACCAAAAAATATCCCTCTTGAAAAAGTTTTTGGAGGTGAGGGACCCAGATGTATGAAATCCTTCAGGTGGAAGCACAGCAAGCTTCCTGGCCGACCAATTCACTTTTAAATTTTAAGAATAGTTTCACTTAACGACAGAAAAATCAGATAATTTAACAATTATCATTATTGATTTAAAATCAATTGACAATAATAATTCGGAAATTACTGTGGTCTAACCAAACTGAAAGCAACATCATAGAAGAAAATTTAACGAAACATTTTTGTAAATTGATTTCACATTTCTTATTAGACCATTAATAATTTTCTATTGAAAATGTTCTATTTTTTTAAGTTTAAGAATACAAACACATTTTCTTCAATCATATACTAAAAGTCAAATCATTTTTTTTTTATTTTATTTTTATTCAATTAAAAAATATTAATTTTTTAATTACTATTCAATTATATAAGAATTAGGATGGAAGATATATTGTTTTATTTCTTGTCAAAAACATATTGATTCAAAACTTTATCTGGAACTTGATGTTTTTCTTTATCCATGGAGTTAGTCTTTAATTAAATATAAAATGCATTAAAACCACTACTGTTTTTTCTCATTATGTTATTAATACATCAGCTTAGATTAATTTTACATTAAAACTAAATTTATAAAAGTCGTATTACATTTTTGTATATTGTACTTTTCTAATCATACTGCGTTCCAAATGGCAAATGTCTGTGACGTCATAATTCGTCGCCATTAAACCACAAACTACAAGGGTCATCTTCGGAATTAGAAAAGACGTCGGTACGCTTTCTTGAAATATATAAAACCATTATATCGCATTAAATATATATTATAATTTATGTTTAAATTTTAGCTATATTAAAAATAACTTACTACTTTTAAAAATTCATAATGATAGATTGTTTTTGAATCTGAAGCTATATTCTTCATATGTCGTAATCGTATCAACCGTAACATGTTAGAAAATTAATTTGTTAAAATTCGCTTGATTGGCCAATAAAAAAATTTAAATTTTAATCCTACCAATAGGAACAATCGTATCCAATTATCTTATTTGATATGAATATATAAAAGTTTTTTAGTAGTTCAGTATTTTGCTGTTTCTAAAACAGTGAAGATTTGAATTATAAAATTGATTTTGTATGGAAGAAAGTTATTGAAATAATAAAATCGATACTTAAGTTAAAATTGTAATTCTGGTTAAATTTTTTATTGAAGATAATTTTTGTAACAAATGAAATCGAATAGAATGATTTTTAGTTTTTAATAACAGCATTAAAATCATTAATAAAAATGCTTAGGAAATATTTGTTTAATTTATAAAAATATGAGAAATATCTTACTGTGATATAATTTTATTTTTTCGCTGTTTTTTTTTATGGTTATAAAAAATTTTAAGAAAATAAAATTGCAGAATAAAAAAAATCCAATTATGTACAGTATATACAATATATTGATCATATAACAAAATTCAATAGTAAAGATATTAAACATAAATGCTTTCTTAAATATAAGAATTAAAAATGAGGAAAATTATTTTATTATAATTATATAATTGATTAAATGCTTTCATATTGAGTTAAAATTATATAAAAAATTAATATTAAAAAGTTTTAATTAAAACACTGATCGGATTATAGATTTTTCTGAAAAGAATTTCTTGAAATCCATACTTCAATTCTATAGCTATAAAAATATAATATCGAGAGTACTAAATGATTTCAAAAACCTTTGAGAGTTAATACTATAATTAAAAATTAAATTAGTTTTCTTTTTATAATTATGATCAAATTGGACACTTTTTATTGTTAGAAACACTTTTATTTACTACATAATTTCGGTTTTAAATGAATGAAAACCGTTAAAGAAAACATCTATGAATCTTTAAAACTTGAAAAGGTAGATAAATATGGAATTTCTAAATTAAGGTATAACGGCAACAAATCAATGTCTCTAAGGGCCGGTTGCACGAGTCTTATTCTGCAGATTAAAACAGGCTTTAATCTGCAGCATTTTTGACGGGCTTATAGGAGATTATAATAAACTAAAGTCACTCTATGCTCCTATAGAGAAGTATGGACACACTTTTCCCTAGACTTTACGGGCTTATTGGAGATTATAATAAACCATCTTCTATCGCCACCTGTTTAAATACTAACGAACTAGAGAAAAATAAGCTACTTCCCCCTATTATCATCTTCCCCTTATTCACTCTAAATTGTTTTGGTCATTCTGACCATTTGGTCACAGTCATTCTGTAATTTTTAAATCCTTATTCTCCATATTTTACATTAGACTTATTAAAACTAACATTTTTAAATGGAAAAGCTCAAAGTTATTAACAATAAGTTATAAAATTAAAAATCTATGGTTGAATAAATTTAATTTCTTTTCAAAAATAAACACAAAATTAAAAATTTGCAGAAAAGACTCTATATAGTATTTCTTATTGTTCAAACTAACATTTTTAAATGGAAAAGCTCAAAGTTATTAACAATAAGCTATAAAATTAAAAATCTATGGTTGAATAAATTTAATTTCTTTTTAAAAATAAACACAAAATTAAAAATTTGCAGAAAAGACTCTATATAGTATTTCTTATTGTGAAGAATTATCATACAGTTGAGTCTCTGTGTCAGCTGAGAACCACCAATTGTGAAGAATTATCATACAGTTGAGTCTCTGTAGTCCGACACTGAGAACCACCGCACCGCCCACGTGAAATTTTCATGTCAACTTGTTGATGTGCGAGAGACTGATGTAAACCATGATGTAAACAAATTGTCAGTCGTTATTCGATCATTGTGTAGGCTTTATAGTAGGACTAATTTTTAAGCTCATTACACTGTTAATGAGCTTAAAAAGTGTATTTTACATTAAACTGATGTAAACAAATTGTCAGTCATTCGATCATTGTGTAGTCTTTATAGTCTGACTAATTTTTAAGCTCATTACACTGTTAATGAGCTTAAAAAGTGTATTTTACATTAAACACTGTAAAATAGTGTTTTTTGCTATATCAGTGTTTGTTGTTTATCTTTTACATAATGCCACAAATTGGAAAAAGTGAAAAAATAAGGATAAAATTGAGGGGTTTGTGAAAGATTTGAACAGCAAGAGCAAGAACAGCATTGAGCAGGCGCATTCGTTAGTGTAATTCCATTTTTTTATTGAATATCTAATAATCCGACAAATATCTGAAATTCGATAAGCCCCGGTCCCATATGTGTCTCTACTGTACTTTTTACTTATCAATAAATTTTTGTAGGTTTAAATATGAAATATTTAAAATATCTAATAATCCGACAAATATCTGAAATTCGACAAGCCCCGGTCCCATATGTGTCGGATTAGAGAGACTCTACTGTACTTTTTACTTATCAATAAATTTTTGTAGGTTTAAATATGAAATATTTAATATATACAGTATATTTACCTTCCTTCATCATATAAAAGAGGATTAAATCCAAAATTTGGTTGGAAAACGCGTGCAAATTCTACTAAGAGATAAATGCAAAATCCAATATAGAAAGCTAATGTCACAGAACATATTACCCTCCAAATTATATTATCTAAAACAAATAAATAAACTTAATTAAAAAGTATATTCATCTTAAAATTTCAATATTTAATAAAATTGAAATAGATATATTTATTTATTTTTTTGCAAAGATTTTTTTTGAATTATTTTTAAACATTATTTAAAAAAAGACTATAAAAATATAAATGTAAAAATATCCTGAAACACGATATACATGACAACAAAACATAAAAATCGATTTTCAAAATTTTAAATGACAACATTATAAATAAATACAGTAAAATACTCTACCTACCATGTATTACAGGATGAACAACAAGAGAAAATGTTAAAAAACAAGGAACTATGTAAATTGGCTGAAAAATATAATTTTTATTCTTTTATATAAATAATAACATTTAAATAAAACAAAATTTTACTCACAGCCCATAGATACCAATCTGAATCATTGAGCTGAAATTTTTAATCATTATAATTATAATATTTAAAAATAAAAGGGTTAAACAGTTTATAAATAAATAAACTAGAATAAGCATATCTGATTTATTTATTACTTGTAAATAAGCAGCAAAAGCAAAAAATATTCCCATAGCCGTGTTTATCCATCTCCATCTGTTCCACGTTTTCGTATTTGTTGATTTTATTAACGGCTGAAATTCATCTTTGGGACTAAAAATAAAAGTTTTATCATTTATTTTACTGATCTAATTAAATTCAATCATTATTTAAACAAATTTAATCCTAACCTTTTATTTTGTTCATCATTTTCTGATTCATCGCTCGAATCTTTAGCGTTCTGTCGCCGTTGTATACTCATTATTTTTATGTTTTCGCAAGGTACGATGGGTACAATCACATGATATTTCTCCCTATGTTAACATAAGATAAGGCGGGCGTCCACAGTCCCGGTATTATGATACCCAGCAGTTACCATGGTAACCACGTCACAAGCTGCCGTCTTGGCAAATCGCTTTCGACAAATCAGATGAAACATTAAAATGACGTTATACCACGGATTAGTTATTCGTTTTAAAATCTTTAATTAGCGACTGATCGACGCGCACGTTTATTGTGATGTGTAGTTAAATTTAATGATTTCGTTATATTCTAAAACATTCAGCAAAACAAGGTTCATCTCACAAAACTGGATAAAAAGCTAATACCTTTTATATATAGAGATCATTCGACCATTATCGAATTGTTTTTTTTTTTACTTAAATTAAGCATGAAAAGGGAAATCCAAATAATTCTAATAATTTTTTTTTTTAGCTTTATTAAAGAATATCTCTTGTCTCTAATTTTTTTACTGGAAAAAAAATTGTAATCGCTGAATTAACAGATAACAATTTTCCCATAAACACCAGCAAAGCCATTATAATTTCGATAAATTATTTTGTTCTTCTATCTCCTCGTCAATTTTTTGGTAAATCTTACGAATCATCTCATTGGTCCTCTCTTTGCCAGCTCGACGGCTGCCGTGAAATGTACGCTTCTCTTCCGTTTTCAACAACGACTTGGCCGAACACTCGGCAATTTCGATCAGTGAAACCGGGACAGTGGATGCCTGCCTTTAGGGATGTTTCTTTAGCTAGTAGGGAAATAATAATTACAGAATGGGTACAGTATTACTCTCTCTTACATAAAGAACGTCAATATTATTTAAATTTTCAAAAGATATTTATTGAAAAATACAGGTATCCCTCCTATAACACGGTAGATAGATTCCTAAAAAACACCGTGTTGTGTGAAAACGTGTTATATGAGACCCGAGTCAATATGAAAAGGAGAATTACGTTCTAAAATCAATTGAAAACAAATAACTTTCTTTAATTCCACATAAGAAACTTAATTTCTATTAAGAATATTAAGAAAGAAAAAATAAATACGTAATACCCTAAAAAAACAATATACGTAAAACAAAAGAAAAGAAAAAGTATACAACCTATATAACATTCATTTAATAATTATATCTTTCTTACCACTGTTTCTTAAAACGAGAACGTTTTTTTTCTCTAACAATTTACTTTCTGAACTTTTTATGCATTTAAAGTTTGTGTATCTTCTGTTTTCTTTACAAAATCTGTAATCTAACCCGCTACAAAACAATCGTTCCTTTAAGATATACCCAAAAATAATTTATGAATAAAAAAGGTTTTTTTTTCTATTTCACATTCCTCTACTGAAAAATAAAAACTTATTTTTTATCCAAAAATTGAACATTTGGAACACAAAATACACAACTGTCACCAATTAACTCAGTTTCAAATCGGAATCGAAAATAGACTGCATATCGTTCCTCTCACGGAAAACTAGCGAAATTGCATTTATAACTAATTTTAGCAAAGCATTTCCCAATGATTGCATTTTATGTATGCATTCTCTGTCCATAGTGTGGATTTACAAAAATTAATGAAAATGTTTTGTGTTGTACCCTAGTATGGATTTACAAAAATTAATGAAAATGTTTTGTGTTGTAGGAAGTTAGCGTAATTTTCTAAATGTGTTAAGTAAAAACTGTGTTGTAGAAGTAACGTGTTTATATGAGAGTTTCCGCAATTTTCAAATCGTATTAGAGCGAAACCGTGTTGTAGGAAGCCATGCTATAGGAGGGATATCCGTATATATTTTTTATGGGTAAAGAAACGTTTTAAAAATTTTGAATAAAAGATAATAAATGGAAATCAAATATTTATTTTAGTGTAAAAATAAAGTTCAGAACTGGTAAAACTGATGGGGGAAAATATTTCATGTGACCGCAAAATATCACTTAAAAATTATATTACTCATTCATAATTTTTTTTTATTTATAGAAAATAAAGAGGAATAAATATTTAAAAATTACATTTTATTTTTTACAATATTTAAAAAATTTTAAATTTATTAATTAAATTTATAATGAGAAAGTTGTAAAAATAGGAGAATAGAGTAAATCAATAATGAAATTAAAAATGATTTTAATATTGATGACTGAAAATTAAATTGATGAGAGAAAAATTTCATTCAATATTTTTATTGGAAAAACATTAAAAAGCTGTTTGATATTGAAATCTAGTATTATACACTTTAATGATAATGAAATTAAACATCTTCAGAAATTTAAGCAGATAATTCAATCAGCTGTTGTCAAATAGTTTTAAGAAAAATGATTTGACTATGATAGGAACCAACTCAAATCATATATATTCTTTAGGTTTGATTTAATATATAGGCTATATATATATATTAAATCAAACTTAAAGAATTTTGATAAATTATGCACAACTTAACAAGTTTAATTTAATAAACTTTGTGATTTTCAAAAGGCATTAAATAGTTTGAATAAATATTATTTAGGGCAAAAATATTCAATAAAAATAATTCAATTTTATTTAAAATTTGAATTCCTTGAATTTTGCTAAAAAAAAACTACTTGGAATAAAATTTTTTTAACTAAATGCATTTAATTTAATAAAACTTATAAACAATAAGCACTTATGCTTATTGTTTATACATTTTATTAAATTAAATGCATTTAGTTAAAAAACTTTTATTCCAAGTAGTTTTTTTTTAGCAAAATTCAAGGAATTCAAATTTTAAATAAAATTGAATTATTTTTATTGAATATTTTTTCCCTAAATAATATTTATTCAAACTATTTAATGCCTTTTGAAAACTCCAAAATTTTAAAGTCTTGAATTGGTATTATTTTTAATAATTTTTTATCATTATATAAATAATTTAAAAGCCAGAAATTAGGAGATGTAAAGATTTTTAATGAACTGGTAATAATGACTATTGATATTAAATTAAAATAGTAATTTAAAAATTTAAAATTATTGTTAGATGGTTTTCATATAGTTACCAAATATTGTTTCTTTTATTCCTTTCTAATAGCCCATTGAAAAAATATTAGTTAACTTATATATTACAGATTTCTTAATATTATTGATTTAATATTTCTTTGATATTAAATCATCAATTAAAAACTATAATCCATAGTTATATTGAATTATCAAATACTGCCATTTTAATTATAAGAATTATTAGTTTAATAGAAAAAAAATCACAACTCAAAATCATATAGGAAACTTTTATTCTACAATTTTTTAAAAATTTACCATAGGATGCATAATTATATTTGCATTAATGTTTCATTATTTTGTTTGCTAGCATCAATATCTAATATATGTATCAAATAAACAGCACTTTAAGCAGTTACTTAATAAAATCTTTATTTAACGTTATTAAACTTCAAACTAATGCTAACATTTTCAGTGTATTACACCCTCATCAGGCATTCCAGATCACATATATATCAGAGATATGTGATCTGGAAAGCACTTATAATTAGAAAGTTCAATATCTAATATGCTATCTTCAGGAATGTATTTCTGCACCTGAGTATACAGCATATAATTCAAAACTTACTAAACTATAGGTGTTGATAATTAATCAATATACATTTTTATTTTTTCCTAATATTCAACTTTTTATTCTGCAGTATTCAAACCTAATTATATTTATCTGTTATATAGAATATTTAGATATCTGATGATCTTATTCAGAGTTGTTGGATATGAATTTACAGAAGTTCATCAATAAGAGTTAACATAAATTTGACTTTATATAAAAAGTTTATATATTTTTCAAAATATATTTTAATTTGTCATTACAGTTTAGTATACAGTGCAGTATTGTAATTTTACATGATTGTGTTACATTAGTGGTATAATACTTTCGTAACAATAATTTATATTACTTTTGGTAACATTATTCTTGTTAGTAATCATATATAGTAATAACTATCGTAATGTAATGTAAATTGCATATATGCATTGATTTACTATAGTTATTTCATCTCTTACTTGTCTTCTCATTTAGGAACTGGCTACCGAGAACAGGGTGCAGCTTGTTTGGGTGCCTGGGCACAAGGGGATTGAGGGCAATTAGGTTGCTGATGGGCTTGCCAAGGAAGGGACTTCTTGCCTCTTTTTTGAACCTGAGCCTGCCCTGGGCATTGGATCTGATACTTTTGGGTGGGTCGTCAAGGACTGGTTGGCAGCCCAGCATTTCATTTCCTGGAGGTCTATTTCTGGTCTTAGGCAGGCGAAGGTTCTCATTTTGGGTTGCTCTGCTCAGCAAACTAAAGAGTTGCTTTCACTGAATAAACATGAAGTTAGGATTGTTACAGGGCACTGCCATCTTAGTAGACATCTTCACTTGATTGGGCTTGTTGACAACCCTATTTGTAGATGTCAGGATTAGGAGGAAACTCCTCTTCACATTTTGTGTGAATGTGTGGCCCTTTTGTTTTAGGTGTGATCTTTTAGGGATGTATTTTCTTGTTCCGGAGGATCTTGCTACTGATGGCTTAGGCTTGATCTCTTGGGGATGTATTTTCCTGTTCCCGAGGATCTTGCTTCTGTTGGGGATGTATTTTCCTGTTCCAGAGGATCTTGCTACTGTCCCATTGAGCTGTTTGTTTTAAAGGCACTTCTTCTGGGATGATCTGATTGGGAGTGCACAATAGACCATTGTTGGTCGCAGTGCTTGGGCTGTGTAGGCTCCTCCCTTCTATCTACTACTATTACTCATCTGT
The DNA here is from genome assembly GCA_000484575.1 of Olivierus martensii. Lineage (NCBI taxonomy): Eukaryota > Metazoa > Arthropoda > Arachnida > Scorpiones > Buthidae > Olivierus > Olivierus martensii. The sequence goes on from AYEL01087098.1 coordinate 25,013, forward strand.
TACTTTGTTTATATTTGCAATATATAATGCTTTTAATTTTATAATAATAATTATATAATAATGTATGTTAATTAAATTACATAATATTCAGTTTCATGTAATTCAGGAAAACATAAAATATAACAAGACATTATAAATTATAAAGTAATTATAAAATGATTATAAATTAAAAATAAGATTTTGAAGATTTATAAAATTGTGTGGGGAATTTTTCAATGTAGTTAATAATTGTAAATAAAACATTGTCCAAACAGAGAAGTATTAAATTAATAACAATATCTTAATTTTGAAAGTGAAGATTAATTATTAATTAGATATATGTTAAGTCACAAACTAGACAACAATAAAACCTTTAGAAAAAGTATATAAATAATAATATATAAAACATATTCTTATAAATGAAAAATTTTTCTAAGTTTACTTAACAAAATAAAACTGCTTAAAATTCACAAGTTCAGATAAATTTATTTTGATTTATATATATAAATATATATTTAACTTTAAAACTTAAAAAAAAAAACAACCAAAAAGAAAGCAAAAAATTAGTTTTTGCTTAATGGTTAAGATTTATCTGAATGTAATAAATGTTTTTGTATTGATTAATTAATGCATAGTTAAGAGTGATTTTATGAGCTTACTATATCTAGCATCATGATTCATATATATAAACTATATATTCCCACTTGAGCAGTAAACTGACATTATTAATTTTATTTTTTCTGCAATTAAAAGTGAGAACATCAATTCCAATGTATTTTTTTAAATACAGTATATATAGGAATGGAAATGAGAAATATTCACAAAACTATTTTACAACTTATCATGAATATTTAAGATGGACAAATTCAAATCTTTAATTTTTCAAATAGATTAGTGCAACACTAAGTTCTGAGTACAGGATTATCTCATGCATTATGGAATATCAGCCTTCATAGTTGGGAAATTTCTGCACTATGCTCATTTGTAAAATGAAAATTTCCTGATTGAAAAAAACTTTATTTTCCACAACTTAATCTAAATTATAATAAATTAATATATGATGATAATTTTTGATTAAATCTATTAAAATTATTAATTTAGATTGATGGCTTTAAATAGTTTTCAGTTCCAGTTAATTAGTTCTAAATTTGAAGATATTAGAATATTTAACAGTTAATATTTTAAGACTGCAGAAATTACTTTATTTTACGAATGTTTTCAGCCCTCCTTCGGTGCCTACATTGGATCTAATACTTTAGTCTTGATGATGACCCAAAAGAGGGTTAAAAACGTTTGTCAAATAAAGCAATTTCTGCAGTCTTGAGCTAGTTTTTTGAATTTACTGTTTTATAGTAGTGCAGAAGTAGAGAGATGCAAAGATAAGTTAATATTTATTTTCATATAATTATTCCTTTATAGTATGGTTAATGCATATCAATTTAAAAAGAGTTAATATAATATTTTCTATTCAGTAATTGTAAATTTAATTATCTTTTGAACTAACTTATGATTTAAATTATTGTTTCATTATCAGAGTATATAATGGATGTCCTTATTTGTGGAATTTGTCATGAAGAATTTAATGATATTGTGAAATTTATGGACCATAAAAAATTAGGATTTTATCAGAATAGTGAATGCAGTAAAATAATGCAAACAGCAGAATGTGGAAATCAGCAAGAAAATAATATATGTATTTTGAAATCAACAGAAAGTATAGAAGAAAATATTACAGAGATATATGCTAATGAAATATCTTCCATTGAACAAAATCAGAACACACAAGGTATGTGTTTTCTTTTTTTTTGCATTTTTTTCAAAATAATGTTTTAAATTAAAAAATATAAGTAAAGATTTTTATTGATAGTACATATCGAAAATTTATAGTAATTTTTACAAAAAAAAATCTTTCAATTGAGTATAATATTATTCATATGAATTTCAATAGTTTCATAGATATTGATTTTATAGAAATTCAAATAATTTTCATGAGATAATTCATTTTTAATATGAAAAATAATTCATTTTTAATATGAGAGTTTATTAAAATTAATAGGTATATAATTTATATTTCCTAAAATTTAAATGTTTTGTCATGTTTACTTCTTGAGCTTTTTTGGGAATGGATAAATGAAAATCTTAGAGATTTTTCTTGTAAATAAATTACCATTATATTGTTTAGCTAAGGCTATGCCATACTTTCTCATTAACAGGTTACAATCATTTTTATAAGTATTTATTTTCTCCATTAAATATCCAAGATTTAAATATAAAAATTTTAATTTTAAAATAAAATAAATTTACAGATCCCATTATCAGTCAACTAAAATATAAAATATTAAAAAAAAAAAAATTCGATACATCTCTTATTGAAAAAATAATATATATTTTGATATATATTATAAATAATATAATAAAAATATAAAAATTGAATTTAAACATTACAAAATTATGTTAATTTTTCCAATTTGTTTGGAAAAACATTTTCTTCATTATATTAATAGTAACGAAAAAAATGTTTAGAATTGATTTGATAAAAAGTTTATTTGAATTTCTTTGAAATTTCAATTTTATTTAAATTGTTATTCTTATATTTTATGATAAAACTTTCTTAGAAAAAAGAAAGTTTTATCATATCATCTTTCTTCAGTTTTGTATTATAGAAAATACAAAACTGTTTCTAATGACATTAACTAATATTTTATAACATTAATATTTGGGAATTTCTTTTATAAAAAATTAGATATCGGTATACCTTACTACAAGACTAGTTCAACAAACAAGTCACATGTCATCATAACTAGATTTTAGAAATAGATGCTGATATACCATACTGGTGTGTACCATCACAAAAAACATTCTAAATATTAATAAAGAAAATTTATATTTAATACTTAAAATTTAAAAATTTATTTATAAATTTATTCTATCATTAATTAGATATATAAAATGTGAAATAAATGCATATAAAATTACAAATACAAAATTTCCCAATAATAAAAAATAAAAATTAAATTTCCATAATAATAAAATAATTTGTATAGGTATCATAAGCCTCAATAATTCAATTCTGCTCATTCAAGATTCTGTTTGGTTTTAGGCAATAAGTTGCATTCAAATTCATTTTCTCTGTTATTTACTGAACTGAATTTAATTGATGGGTAGTCATTGTGTATGCATTTCTTTCATTATTATATTTGTGCATTTCTTTTAATTATTATAGGACATTAGGAATAGAAAACATTCACTAAAATAAAAGTAAACAATAAGCCAATCAAGTAAGATAAATTGTTTATTCAAAAATGTTTTCGGCTATCCACATAGCCTGCCTCAGTTGATTTAAAAATTTATTTATAAATTTATTCTATCATTAATTAGATATATAAAATGTGAAATAAATGCATATAAAATTACAAATACAAAATTTCCCAATAATAAAAAATAAAAATTAAATTTCCATAATAATAAAATAATTTGTATATGTATCATAAGCCTCAATAATTCAATTCTGCTCATTCAAGATTCTGTTTGGTTTTAGGCAATAAGTTGCATTCAAATTCATTTTCTCTGTTATTTACTGAACTGAATTTAATTGATGGGTAGTCATTGTGTATGCATTTCTTTCAGGAATTTATGCATTTCTTTTAATTATTATAGGACATTAGGAATAGAAAACATTCACTAAAATAAAAGTAAACAATAAGCCAATCAAGTAAGATAAATTGTTTATTCAAAAATGTTTTCGGCTATCCACATAGCCTGCCTCAGTTGAAATACAGATCAAAGAAGCTTCTCATCATCCTTTCGCAGCTGGCCAAATCGAATCTTCTTTGGTCTATATTTCAACTGAGGCAGGCTATATGGATAGCAGAAAACGTTTTGAATAAATGATTTATCTTACTTAATTGATTTATTGTTTACTTTTATTTAATAACTAAAGTAAGAAGTATTTCAGTATTCACTGAAATGTTCTACTTCTATTTTGCAACAAAGAAACAATCACAGTTTCAAAAGCAAATAAATCTTAAAGATTTTTTTGCATGTTAAATAGAATGAATATTTTTGATTTCTTTATAATATAAGTATAGTTTATACTATATGCATAATATTTTGTTAATTAAATCATAAATATTATAAAGAATTTCAAAATGTCTATTTTTGAAAGATTCTATATAATCTAAATATTTTTGATAATTCAAGGCATCTTCATCTCATTTACCTTGAACTATCAAGCCTCTACAGTGCACTTAAATTTATTTATTTATTATTAAAATTAAACAAAAATAAATATTTTATTTATTTTCAGTTGGAAGTATTACATTAGATGACTTGGGAAATGTTGCTATGATTCCTGATCAAGAAGGAAATATTGCTCTTATGGGAAATATTCATATAGTTCATTCTACAGATGGTGATCCAGCAGTTGTTACAGTAACACCTGAAATTACTGAAGGATCAGAAATTACCACAGAAAATGCTATTTTTACTTTACAATCTTCAGATATTCAGAGTCATACTGAGCAAAATGCAGAGTTTGTATCTTTTCCTAGTGAAGCTGAATGCAATTTAGAATTTTCTGAAAATAGAATTACACCAAATAATTTCAGTTTTCAATTAAAAGGTAATTATTCATAAATATTAAATTTTTTAAGTTATCTTCAGTTAAAATATGTTATATATACAATAATTATTTTAAAATAGTCATCCAATATAATAACATAATCTGTTATATATAACAGATTAATCTAAATCAATACATGTTTTTATTTTTTAAGTTATTTCCTAGTGATAAAAGGCATTCAAATTGAAATTAATCTAAATCAATACATGTTTTTATTTTTTAAGTTATTTCCTAGTGATAAAAGGCATTGCATTGTGAGTTATATGTCTTAATAGTAATAAATTTTCTAAAACATAAATAACTGTTGAAATTTTCAAGTTTGTTTTTCTTACTCTTCAAAATAGTATGGAACACATAGTTTTAATATAATTTTTAAATCTGAATTATAAATGTGAATGCATTTGAAACAAAAATGAATTTACATGGGCAGTTAATGGAATTAAATTCACAAAATGGAAAACAACATTAAATTTCCTAAAGAGTATTTATCATAATCAGATTGAAATTAAAAATTAGTGTTTTGATGACATATGTTGTGCCCCAAATAAATGTACAGATAGGCCTCGATTAACGCGACTTCAAATAGTGCGAATTTGATTAGCGCGACTTAAAAAATTGATACCGTTATTCGGTTAGTGTGAGAAGTTAATCGCTTCGCCTGGGCTAAAGAACAGTCTTGGTGTATGGAATGGTTGTCTGTTGTTTTCTCGGATAAGAAAAAGTTTAATTTAGACAGTTCTGATGGCTCTCAATATTATTGGCATTGTCTAGGAAATGAGGAGCAACATTACTCAACTCGACAGCAAGGAGGAGGATTTGATGGTGTGGCTTGCTGTTGGTTGGGGGAAGAACATGCCTGTCCTTTCTACATCGCCGATTAAAACATACAGATTACATTCATTTACTTCAATCAGCACTTCTTCCTTATGTCTCTGATCTAGGTGGAGAAGACTGGATTTTTCAGCAAGATGGAGCTTCCATCCATACGGCTAGAGGTGTGAAAACCTGGTTTGCAAACAACAATGCCCGGGTTTTACCATGGCCATCAAGAAGCCCAGACCTGAACATTGTAGAAAACATCTGGGCAATTTTGGTTATACATGTTTATGTTGGAGGCAGACAATATGAATCTATACACAAACTCCGGGACTTGACACGGTCTGGGCCAATGTTTGCCAAACTGAAATTCAAGCTCTTTTTGTTACCTGTAATCGATTTTATTTTATCTCTTGGAACATGTGGGAAAAGTTTTCTATTTAACTTTTAATTTTTTTCTATTACGCTTGCAGATTCCAATGTATTCTTATCTAATATTCTGAAGATATTTTCTGAATACTCAAATAAATTAACGGCGGGTTGAATCATGTTTTAATTAGAATTAATTACGCATACTATATAGTGAATGTTGCCAGGAAATATCGAAATAAGTTTCACGGTTTAAGTGAATAATAGATTATTATTAGTTGATCTTGGATTTATGATTGAAATAAATGAAACTCATATTTTTACATGTAAATATAAGGCCGGAAGATTCGTAGCAATAGGCAATACAAATAAATTTTTTATTTATTATCATTGATAAGCAAATTAAATATATGTGACTATCTCGAACTCATCGATAACGTTGTTTTTTGTATTTTTGAATAGAAACAATTGCTAAAGCATTTATGCATCCAGAGCAGTCAAAGGATTAATTAAAAATTGCGTATTTATTTATAAATGTTACTTATTTTATTTATACATATAAGCCACATTTTGAGGGGCCCGATGAGAAATATCGAATCGGGTCCCGCATTAATTTAATCCGACACTGTCAAAAGATAACATATATTCTATTTTTCATCTTTTATTTTTGGCCCCTCAATTATATATTTTTTGTTAACAGAAGTCGCACTTACCACTCAGATAGGGTCATATCCTCGAAGTGTCACGCGATTCGCGGGACAATATCGCATTTCCCGAAGTAATCCCGCTGTCCCGCCGGCGATAGGCAAATGTCACGCTTTTAGGACTTTTTGTTTTGTTGTTGTCGGTAAATCTGATAAAATATTTAATAAACATTACACTTATACTATTTAAATTGATGTCGGTAGTCACAACTCTCATCTGTCAACTGATAAATAGGCACAAGAATAGAAACCAATGAACTTCGATAGCTTCTTGGATAGCTCTTGCGAGGTGTGCGCTTTCTGGCATGGAACGAAATGGCTATGGAGAAAGAAAAGCCTATATATAGCACGTGTTCATAGGAAAACTAAATTTGATCTGAAATGGATTAAAGAGTTCCTATGCATCAGGAAGGACAGCAGGGGCGTAGCTGATGGTCAGCAGACCCCGCGGTGCGGGGGGGCCCCGAGCTTCTTGGGGCCCAAAATTTGCAATGAGTACTAAGGAAAGAGGGACATTGAGCGCCATGTGACCGGGCCTGAACACATGAAGAAACAGAAAGATATAGACAAGAGCAGTTCTATCACAAGGGTTTTACTGTCATTAATAAAATCAAGAGACAGCCGAAGCGCACTGAACAATGAAATACTATCAAACTTAGTGTGCGCAAAAATAAACAAATTTTTTAAAGAAGCATGTTTTAACATACTTGTTTTAAAAAATAAGAAACATTTTTATTTACTTAAATGGGTATTAATATACGTAATAAGCTACCGAATAAATTGTAATCAACAATCGTAATACCAGTGGACTTGTTTAGAAAAATTGTCAGTGCACTGAAACAAAATGTAAGTCAGTTATAAGGATGTATAATAAAGTGCATACAAATTTGAAAAAAATGAACATAATGATTATATATTAAAAACGAAAAATAAACGATTTGTCCAGCAAATGACCTGTATGTCCGGCATTTTGACTCATTGTGTCCAGTAAAAGAAGTGTGAGACCTTGGAGAGTATATAGCAAGGGTGTTCAACCCGTCGATCGGGGAGAAATTAAACAAGAGATCGAACAATAATCGCTCTGGTCGATCGGGTAGCGATTTTTGTTCGGTCTCTTGTTTATTCCTTTCAAACTGATTCCTCTTTACAAATTTAATTAAAACTGAAAACATAATAATTTATCATTATTTTGTAATATTTTTTTATTCTCTTTAAATGTATCGGTATTGTTTATTTATTTTTCGTTAAAATTGTCAAATCAATAATTTTCTTATCACTTGAAGTATACACATGAAAAGCTTCCAATATTAATTGATATTGCGCAAAAAATTCTGTCGTGTTTCGGATTGACATACAGGGTGTCCCAAATTAAACCAGCACTTTAAAAAAGCCTGTAGCGAAAACTATTCAACAGAATTTCAAAAAAATTGGAGAATGGCATAAAGAGGTGATGGGATTTTTTCTAGCAAAAAATAAAATTAGTTGCAAACACTACCACTAGAGGGCGAATAATACCTTTATACAGAACAGAACTACAGAATTTACAAGGCTTCAGTTGACAAAACATGTTCAACATGCTGGCCACCATTGTCAGCTACCATCTGGAAGCGTGAAATCACATGTTCAACTGTTGCAAGCAGTGTATGCCTTGGAATGGAACGCACATGGCGTGTTATGCTATCCTTAAGATCCGCGAGAGATGCAATGGGATCACTTGTAAGTCTTTCAGATAGCCCCACAGCCAAAAATCGCAAGGATTTAAGTCGGGATCTGGAAGGCCAAGTGGTAGGAAAGTGACAACTGATGATTCTGTCGCCAAAATGTTTGACAAAATTGGCAATGTGTGGAGGAACACCATCCTGCATGAACACTGTTGTCGAAAGACATTGCCTTTCCTGCAAAGCCGGAATCACAGATTGCTCCAATAAAGATGCGTATCTTGAGCCAGTGACAGATAAAGAAATTCTTTATTATTTATTAATGTCGAAGTTAATTAATATTTGTTTTATTGATAATTATTTCAATAAATAGTATTTATATTGAGGATGATTAGCTATTAATCCAGTGTAAAATTTTTTAATTCGATATTACTATGCATGTAAAGCATTGTAAGTGTGTAATAACTTGTATTAATTTATCATTTCGTCCACGATGTTGGTCAGTAGAGAAGCAGAGATATGGTTTCGGCAAATGCCAAGTCAGATGAGTCAGACGAAACTCAGAAGTCACGTGATCTATTCAGATATCAAATCAGATTGATCTGAATTGCCGAATGCGCCTAATATTTGTTCCTATTCAATGATTCAATTAAGCGCCTGCAGTAAACAACTGCCGACATCATCATTAGTCAGAACAGGAATATGTCAACCACCTATCACGGTCATTGTATTATTCGTTTAGTACTAAGCACTTCTCTGATTGGCTAGTCTCTGCAGCTAGTCACTGTATAGAAGCGCAGACGTTGGAAACTAGTAATGTCTACGTTTCTAACAAGTGGCCTCAAGATCAAGTTGCTATGGACTGCAGTCTCTGCGTTTGCTGCAGATATAATACCATTATTATATGCTATAATACCATTTATTGAAATAATTATCAATAAAACAAATATTAATTAACTTCGACATTAATAAATAATAAAGAATTTCTTTATCAATTAATAATAATAACAAAGCAACTTTAGGACGAAGCAACGTGAGCATACTTTTCAACCGATAAACACACATGAATGGACTGCAGTTTCTGCGTTTGCTGCAGAGACTGCAGTCCATAGCAAACGAGCTTGATCTGCGTTGCTACAAGACTTCATCCCAAGTGGAAACTCAGCTTAACGGAGAAACTTTGAAAACCTAAGGCACTAACGCAGCACTTACGATTAATTCTAAATTTAAAAAAAAATTTAAGAATAGGTCCGTTCAACTTGACATACTTATTTCTTTAATGTTTCCCGTCATATAAAATAGGAAAAAGTGATCTTGCTAAACGGTATAGTATATCCAAGATACAGTACTACTCCTCTGAGAATAGGTTTTACTATTACTACTTTTCTTCTCGTCTCTGAAGATTTTAACTTATACCTTGTCCTCAGAGTGCGACTTATAAAATTTTCCATTCAGAATCTGTTAATTGGAATGATGAATTTTTACTGCGCCTTGATATATTTCACCGTGTTCACGGAGTGAGACGGAAGTGATGTCACAGAATGTAGTATACTGAGGACAATGATAAACTTTTATTGCTAGCATGGCAGATGGAGAGTTGAGCAAGAGAAGATAGGATTGAATTCACGAGATGAGAAAAATTATTTACCTCTGAGACGTCAGAACTGAATAAAAGAAAACGAGACTTCAATAGAGAAATTAACCGAAGAAGAGAGACAGTCTGCTCAGTTACGATGCCTTGTGATAGGCAATCTAGACTCGTACAAAATTTGATATTGAATATAGTAAACATATCTAATACCATTCTCTATCATTACATTTAAATAAATTATATAAACGTTAAGCCCTCTTATGTTGATTTTCTTTAATAGCACAACATATTAAACTCCTAATATTTTTAAGTAATTAAAATACCGTATGAGTTCAAATAATATTAAATAGATTTTCTATTTAGCGTATTCTTGTATAAGTTATAAAGTTACGGTTAATTTAAATTCATTTAATCCTAATATAATGAGCAATTTTATATAATATTCATGAAAATTAATATGCATTAAGTTTTTAATTACTGTGCTAAATAATCAAATTTCGTCAAATGAAAATTTGATTGTAATGACTTGAGCGAAACGCCACTGGTTGTGAATTTCAGAAACTGCTATCAGAAATGGTTTGCAAGGATCAACGCCATCTACATTGTGATCTACACTGTTTAGAGAGTGTAATGGTTGTTCGTTCTCTGCAATTTCTTTCTGTAGAGACCAATACTCCGTTCGGTTATGTCTGTTAAATATAAAAGAGTAAATAGTGATGCACTGAAACTATTTCTGACTATTCATTACCGTTAAATATACATCAGACACGAATCGGAGAATATTCCGGAAATAGGAAAGTACAAACATATACAAGCCGTATTCGTATTCATTGTTCATATCTGAGTTTGACGATTGACGTTCTTCTAGAATTTTTCCCCTAATTTCTGCTTATGTATATGGAAAGGTAAGAATTTTTCCTTTCTACTTTCATAAATTCATCCATTATTGCATTCTTCGCTTTCTACTGATTGATCACTGTTTTGATCAATTCTTCTTAAGTATGAAAGTTTTATTCGTCCCTTATTAACTAATGCCAAAAATTATTTTGTAAAATTGTAGTATGTTCATTTCTGCATGAATGCAAATTTTGTGAATGATTAGAATATTTCAATTAAATTCTATCCCTAATAATAATGTGCACAGGGGAAAAGTACAGATATTTCTGTTTTCGTTATAATTACTGTAAATAGGAATGTTAAATTTCAAAGGAGGGCATATTTAGCAGTCGCAATATAGTACCAATATGATTTTCCTGAAAAAGCACAGTTCACCTTTATCTTAGAATACTCTGGTGAATGTCCCCTCATTGTTATTCTGCTGTGTCTGGTCGTCAGTTTATATTACATGAATGGGATAGAATGCCCAAATTGCACAGGGGAGTAAATGGCTGTATATAAAAATGAATTAAATTTTATTTTATTTTAGGATTAACATAAAATAAATAAATAACTGAGAAAATCAGTATACTAGTTATCTTTAATGTTTTGTACATGCCAATCAAGAATATTTATTTTTTTTAAAACTAAAAACATGCAATGATTATGGGGTACCAATTATAAAATAAGATGTTGTTATCATTAACATTTTCTGTATTTAAATTCTTATAGAATATGATTCATTTTTTATACTTTTTTAATAAACTACATCAGCATAAATATTCTCAAAATTATAGTTAATTAACTGAATGAATGTACAGTATTACATTAATTAAGTTGCAGTTACAAATAATTTAATATGTAAAATATATGATTTAAATGTAATAAAATATTAAGTAATAGTTTTAATACTAGTTGTGTCTAGGAATTTTTATAGCCATAATATTAATAAAAAAAAAAATGATTTGATGATCATCTTAAAAATTTAAATATATTAAATTTATATTGAGAATTCAATATAATTTTCAATTCAGACTGATTAAAATAGTAAATTTTAGTTGCAGATCGTATATTTGAAAAACTTTAAATAGGCTATACATGATTTTTAGCTAATTCCAAAGGTAAAAATAAGATTTATTTCAAAGATCTTATGAAAAACTTCTAAAAATAATTGAAGAAAATGATTGCTTTTCTTATCATTTTAATAGTTTTTATAAGAAAAAATGTGATATTGATACTGAATTTCAATTTAGTTATAATTTATTTTATTTACATAGTAATTAAATTTATGTTAGTTTATAATATTTTGAAATGAATGCTGCTAATTATATAAATCATCATAGATAAAATACAGGCCTCTTCTGAAAAAGGTCATCTAGCAGAGGCCAAATTGATTTATCTGTTTATCTTTAAGTAAAACTGGATAAGGTTTGTTTATGAACCAGAACAAGAATTTGGTTTGTTAAACAAAGAAGTATTTTAATTTTATGGAATTATTAGATATTTTTCTTTTCTAAAAGTACAATATTTTATACATTTGGCTAAGATCTATTATATTTAATTTTATTTATTTTTTAAACAAGGATTACTTTATTTTTTGTTTAGGAATAATTATAAAAGAAGTTAATGACTTTAATATATTATTTTATGATTTTTTTATATAATATATTAAAATCACATATTAAAACAAAGCTATATAAATCAAAGTAAATATGCAATAAACAGTGTTTTTAATATCATTTACTGTGTATTTATTTATATTTTATTAAACATGATGAATACTTCCAAGCTAATTTCAAAATAAATATACAAAATAATTTTTGTAAATACATTTATTTTGGATTAAATTAAATATTGAAAATAGCACTTAAAAACTGCTAACAAATTCACATTCAATTTCAAATGTTCTATAATTTAAAAAAATTGGCTCATTACACTCATTACTTATGCTTTCTATATTGAAAACGTTTTCCATTGAAATTATTTAAAATAAAAATAGAAAGAATAAGTTTATTTTTAAAATTCTTAGGGTATCAATACAATTGTCCACAGTAATTTTTAGGTTTATTTTTTCCCTTTAACAATTTATGCAATAAATTTTATAAAATTTATCGCTACAGTATAACTTATTACAGAGATTTCAATAAACATGGTTTGAAAATGTTGCATTAACCTGAAACACTAATATTGCCAAAATAATAAAAAAATGGGGGGTATCAATACTTTTGTCCACCACTGTATCGAAAGAATAGTCAAAGTTTTTCAAAATCATATTCTGGTTGATTACCTTAGAGGCATTGCATACAAATTCAAGTTTTAAATAATAATAATGTGCATTTATTATATTAAACCAAAATAAATTAGAATCATTACTTGTTGTTATTTACATTTTGTAGCCTATTCATTATTTACAGGGGGCGAAATGTTCCGGAGACAAAAAACAGCTAGTCAAAAGTCGACAACTTCCTATATTTGTAAGCATGCAAAATCGGTGATGACCCTTTCAAAGAAACTGGAAGTTCTCGATATGTTGCTAGAGGGAAAGAGTTATGCTGAAGTAGGTAGACTTTTTGGTGTAAATGAATCTACAGTTAGGTTGATAAAGAAAAAGGAAGATGCAATTAGGCATAGCATAAAGGATGGTACTCCATTATCATTGAAGCACACTTCCCAAGTAAGAGATAAGAACATAGAGAAAACGGAAAAGGCTCTGTGGATAGAAGACCAGAACCAGAAGAATATGCCAATACGTAAGGCTATAATAAAAGCCAAAGCCATAAAGCTCTATAAACACTTTGCGGAATCTTCAGGTGATAATCCAAATAAATTTGTTGCAAATAGTGGTTGGATCGACAACTTCAGGAACCGTTATTGCCTTCACAACATTAAGTTATCAGGAGAATTGGCTTCCACAGATCATGATGCAGAGGGCTAAATATCCAGAGGAATTAAAGAGAATAATCGAAGAAAAGCGTTATCAACCACAACAAGTCTTTAATGCGGATGAGACAGGGCTCTTTTGGAAGAGAATGCCTACCCGAACATACATTGCTAGGGAAGAGAAACGAGCACCAGGTTTCAAAGCAGCTAAAGACAGATTAACTGTGTTGATGTGTTCCAATGCCTCTGGAGACTTTATGGTAAAACTGATGCTACTGTATCGTTCTCTAAATCCACGTTCACTAAAAGGAACAAACAAAAATTGCCTCCCTGTCTTTTGGAGAGCCAATTCAAAAGCTTGGGTAACAGCTTCCATTTTTATGGAATGGTTCAATCACTGCTTTGTGAGTGAAGTGGAACGTTACCTAAAGGCTAAAAATTTAGCATTTAACGTTTTGCTTATTCTCGATAATGCACCTGGACATCCAGTTGAAGAATTACAGCTTGCTCATCCACAGGTTGATGTTTTGTTTCTTCCTCCCAACACCACTTCATTATTGCAGCCTATGGATCAAGGCGTTATAAAGACTTTTAAGAGCTATTACACACAACACACTTTCGAACATATTTCTACCATCATCGAGACTAATCCTGCTATTTCTTTGAAAAACGCATGGAAGGAATTTACAATCACCCATGCTCTTACAATAATTTGTAAGTCCATGAAGGAACTGAAAAAAAGCACACTTAATGCTGCTTGGTTGAAACTTTGGAAAGATGTTGTTATTGATTATACTGATCCTCTTGCAGAAATTGACAAGGAATTGAATCGCATGATTGATGTTGCTTGTGTGAGGACCACGAAAATATGAATAATGTTCGCAATATATAAGAAAATTCTAATATATCAAACAAAGAAATTGTAAAGGATAGAAAGGTAAAAACATCAAACAAAGAAATTGTAAACGGGAGAAAGAACGTTAGAATTGAAAAGAAAGCATTTACCGAATTGCACTACCCGACGCGAAACTTCGTTCACAGCGTCGTAAATCTCAAAAACAAAAGAGATTACGTATCGCAGGTGAAGGATCGTGACTATACAGGTGTTCAGGGACTATCAAAATAGAACCCACCTGCAAGTGAAATAATAAACAATAGTCGGGAGCGATCGGAATCCGAACACTTGGACCAAATATCACGTTTTGTCCCGGACTTGGGGATGTTATAAAAAGGGGAGCCATGGACAGAGAGATCCAGGGAGAGAGAGAGAGCCCCATTGAGAGGGAGAACTGGAGAAGAACGGATAGGAAAGAGCGTACGTAATAGCTCTCACCACCGCTGAGGCTTTACAACCACCATCCCATCCTCCAGTTACGCCGCACCAACAGGGAGTAGGATCCCACCTGCAAAAAAAAGGTGTTTCCACCTTGAGGCAGCAATTAGCTGAGAAGACAGTGCTCCGTCCGAAGAAAACCCCCCGGAAGCCACCGACCGGACGACAAGTATAAATAGGTCCTCGATTGGACGAAGATTTCAAAGAACTTTGAACTCTAGATATAGTATCGTGCTATAATATAGTGTTAAAGCAAGATCTACCAAGATCCCACTTATAAAAGGTATTTATCCTCCCTTTATGGGATATATTGTAATTCTCTCTCTCTAGAATAAAGATCCAAGGTGTTAACCATTCGAGTTGTTTATTGTTGTTTCCTTGAGCACCTCTCCATCCTTACTCACAACTTTAGCCCACATCCTCATCTGCTAGGCAAACCCGCCTGTTTTGTCGGCTTCGTTTCCAACGATCCCGACTGGTGTCACATCCTGACGTTGTCCACACAAAGCTAAGATCTGTAAAATATTATATCACGCCCCCTGGCGTCCCACACTTGAAGATTATTCAGTGAAGGATTTCAGGATACTATAATAAAGGATAATGTTGAAGAACTCGTGAATTCTCATGATGAAGAATTAATAGAAGAAGATCTGGAAGGAATGCTTGAATCATCTGAAGAGGAAGCAGAAAAAAAGTTCAGATGATAGAGTGAAGTTCACTTCAGCGAACTTGAATAAGATCTTGAAACTTGCAAATGAACTGTCTGAAGAGGTTATAGCAGCTGATCCTATAATGGAACGAAGTCTGAAATTCAAAAATGGACTAGATGACCTACTGGCTCCCTACAAAATTTTGCAAAATGAAATGAGAAGAAAAGCCCAGCCCCCAACTCCCGTTTTCCCATAGGATCTTAACTTCAACTTTCGTGGAATTCAACTTTTGCACCAATTTTCGTGAACGTAACCCCCGCGAATGTTGAGGCCCTACTATACTTCGAATTTAAGCTGCAGAAGGATTTTAAAATTGGAAAAAATAAAAATGATTTTATAATAGGTATTGAAAAATAAGAAACATTTTTATTTACTTAAATAGGTACTAATATACATAATAAGCTACCGAATAAATTGTAATCAATGATCGTAATACTATGTGCATACATAGAGCGTAAAGCAAAAGCCCAAATGTTGGGGAATGGGAGCTCGGGAGAAATAAGATGTTAAAACATTCGCTTTGAATTTCAGCCGCACCTTTTGAATTTTTAATAGAAAAGAGATAAAATCATACGATGTAATATATATACATATATATATATTGCAAAAGTACTTTATTTTGTTTAAACGTTTAAATCATCGACTATATTGTTTTTACATCTTAAAAATCTGAATAAAAAGTGCGGCTTAAATTTGAAGTAACGTGGTATTTTATTTATCATTATTTTGTATTATTTTTTAATTCTCTTTAACGGTACAGTCAAACCTCTTTAAGCCACCACCATTGGTTCAAAGGTCCTCTCTGGCAGTAAAGGAGGGTAGCGGTTTATGATGGAGGGTTTATGGTAATATGTGAGAAAACATGTATAGACTAGAATGACATTGTTTCATTTAATTAAATTTCATTTGTATCAAAATGCATATACTGTTTTACTGATTAATTGACAATTCCTCTTGAATTAAATGAGGCATTGCAAATACAAAGATCAAACTCAACACTGTGTAAATTTTTTTCCACTCTCCTGACCTCACAGAATCTGCTGGTAGGGTTTTCGTTGAGTTTGCCCTTCATAGCTGCAACACCTCAAATGAAATGATAAAAAAATTTGTCCAATTAAATAATAAAGTCATGTTAAAATAAGTTTTAATTATAAATTTACAAAATTACTACCACATATTCTAATAGCAATCGTTCAATAGGCTAATTGTTTCACTTAAAAAACTTATCCAGTGTGCTCTGCTTCTGTTTAGCTGCACAAAATGAATCAATGCATCTTTCTAGTGATATTATTTTATTAATAGTCTCTCTATCAGTTTTATCATGCTGTTCAAAGAAACATCTTAATTTGTTTATGCTGTCCCGAGCTTCTTTATAAGATATCTATGGTTCTATTATTTCATCATCATCTGATTCACTATCCTCCATTTCTGTGGGTGGTTTGCTGAGTAGCAGAAGGATTTTTATTTTTATATTCACAAATTAAAATCTTTTCGTGAACATCTAATGTCGTTTTTGACATTTTTCCGAGTAAGAAACAGCAACGATACTCACAACAGTTGATTTATAAAAAAACGGTTTAAACTGTTCTTCTTCCGCAAAGTCGAGGTTATGGCACTCCAGTCTTCTATTTTAAACGGTTATTTTGTAAAAATCCGTTTAAAGTTTTGGAATAGCTCATTTTGAAAACAGGGATGTGAATAGTCACAGGTGCGAGATTACAGTCTAATAAATGTTAACAGATAAATTACTTAATTGCCATCTTCTCTAGTGTTTCTATTTGTGTTGGTTGACCTTGCCATTCGATTGTTTTGGCGGTTTAAACAACTGATTTGTCTACTAATGAAATGGTTTTGCCTCCAGAAATGAGTGGCGGTTGGCGATTAGTGAGGTGGCGGTTTATAGAGGGAATTTCATGTTTTAACATATAGGAGGAGATTTGTTATTGGCTTTCATCAGGCAAATAACGAGGGTGGCAGTTTATAGAGGGGCAGCTTAAAGAGGTTTGACTGTATTATTTGTATTGATGATAGATTGATAGCAGTTCTGTACATTGCACCTTTATTCAAATCAAACTGAAAACCTTTATTATTTTAAATGGAACACAAAAATGTCAAATACACACTTTAGTCTGTCTGTGTGGATGAAGTGTAAATTAAATAAAAAAAAAGGCAAACTCTACTTACAGACTTCTTTTCAAATAAATAGTTCCTATGTTGAAAGCACAATTAAAATTTTTTTCTTACACCAAATAGAGTTTCAATAATCTTTGGTTCATTATCAGAAAATGTATATCGTTCAAGTTCCACTACATATTCCAAAGCTGTTTCATAGATAACCAGTTTTTCAAGAATTGTAGTTTTATGATCATCCTGTTCCTCTTCTAAATGAAGTCTCTGTAAGAATTGAGCTGAACATAATCTTTTCAGTCAAATCATTGGCTGTATAATTTTCATTTTCATGATGAACAAAATTGTTATCAAAATTTCAAAATCTTCAGTTAAAATTTCATGATGATAGTTCTCAGGAAGGACACTCAGTTCTCCTAAATCAAAATTATTGATCTTTTGCATTCCTTCCTCATTGAAATCTATAGGAAACCCAGTTTTTTAAAAACATTTCTGAATAATTAATTGTGAAACTTCCTGCCATGCAACATAAATCCATCTCACTGAATCCAGAATAGTAAATGATCAACAACTTGCTTCTTTTGGTCTAATATCAGTTTGATTAATTTTCTTTTACTGCTTTTTACCACAACTCAAAGGAAAACTTAATCACAGCAACAGAAGAAACAGCATATAATTATCAAGGAACAAAAAAGAAAGAAATAAATCAGACCAAAACTAATCAATTACAGTTCAAATATTTTTGTAATAAAATATTCTGCCTATAATTTGGCTAGTTTTGGTTTGATTTTCTCAATGCTCAATGTTCTATTTATAATAATAAGTAAACTGGATTTATGAATCATCAGCAACCATCTGACATTGTGATTAATCAATGTTATAAGTTTCTCTTTCACAAATCCTTTGGTTAATCTTCTAAACTTAAATGAAATTTAAAATCTTATTTCAACCAATAATCAAAAAGTGTCCATTTTATTATAAATAGTCATTCAAGATACAAAATAGAGAGATATCCAGAATATAGAGTTTTGGACATATAGTAAAAAATAGGCTTTTTTCTGGTTCAACATAGAAAGGTATCTAACTTGACAGATTTTACTGTATTTGAAGTTTATGGCATTTCAGCATTAATATTTTCATTTACTGTAATAAATCTCTCTGGAGAAAATATTATTGGAATTAAATGCAATATCACTAAAACTATTTTTTATTAAAGTTATATTATAACTGTTGCACATGAATGGTATTTTTGTCATTGGAAAGAATTTAAATTTCTAAATGTAAGCTTCTGAAAATTATTGTTTAGTTTGAAAGTGTTAATAAATATCCCTTTTTCCTTTTAATCTGTTTATTGAAAGGAATTTACCATATGAATTTTAAACTAGAAACTTAGTTATTATTATTTTTTGTATAATTAAAATTATTATATCAAATTTATTTTTTGACAGTGAAGATATATTGAAAAATGTGAAAATATTAGAAAATCAATTACATGAAAAGAAATTTGCTTTTGATTCTATGATAGAAAGGTAAATTTCTTAATTTTTTTTTTCATTATCATCATTAAAGCAAATATATACATACAGTAAGTAATTGCATAATTGTTAGTTCTGAGAATAATTTTGATTACAGATGCTCCTGACTTACACATTCCTGACTGATGCAATTTTCCAAAAAATAAAAAATATTGAAATTTAATAAAATTTTTTGATTTAAATACAAAACTATCATTTCAAGCAAGATTATAACCTTAATATAATACAATAATAATTATCAATCAATAAACTTTATTAATGTATTTAGCAACTGCTAGTTACATAGGGGCAATAATTAAAAAATTGTAGTTACATATTCTCAACTTTAGAAATCAATGACAAATAATTTACAGAAATATTATTCAAAACATAAAATCAATTAATATTCCTATCAAAAATTTTTTTATGCAATTGTACTTCACTTTTAACATTTTCTAAATACCAATTATTAGAATCTCTATATTCAGTCAGTTGGTAACATTCACATAGAATATGGTATAAACTAATATTATTTTTACACAAAACACATATGTAATCTTTAATTTTTATTAAATTATTATTAATATAAATTAAATTAGAATTACACTTAATCTGCAGAATAAATCTTTTAATTCTAAAAGGAAGAGAACTATTTATAATGGAATTATCATTAAACCAAGACACTTCTCGTGGATACCAATAGTGATAATTGTCCTTCCATCTTGCCTCAAAATCCATTGTTATCTGATAATCAATCAAATTCCATTTTAGCAGATTCACATTTTCTGTCCATATATCATCATCCGTAGTAAAAAAGCTCCTAATGAAAAACCAAATTTATTCAAGTTACTTTCCAGTTTTTTACCCAATTAAAATGCATATTCAGTCACTTTAGATGCCAATACCACAATTCCTCAAAAATCGCTCTATTTATATGATTTTGCATATTCCATATCTTTTTAAAAAACATTATGGATCTACCAAAATGTTTATAATAATACTATATTTCTTTTCACTTTTCTTCTTAAATATAACTAATAAAAATCCAACAGCTCAATCAACTGAAAAAACAACACAAAATCTAAATTTATTACTGTAGAACTTTTGGCTTAATTAAGCCATCATCAGTGGTTGATTTTTTACAAATAAGAATTAATCTAATGATTTATTCTTATTTGACAGTTTATTGACAGTTTTTTGTCTTTGTAGAAAGGTGGAGACCAGCATAGACCTTTTGATCAGTATACCAGTTATAGCAGTTTTTGTGAAAAGATGCAGGAATGATATTCTTTATTATGAAAATTGTTATTTATATTTCAGTATTTTATTAAATGCTTTGTAATCATCATCACTTTAATATTTAATAAATCAGTTATAATTACTTTCCAATGAACAAATTACAATTAATAATTAGCTCTCTCAGATACCAAACTGATTAATTTCAGTTTCTTTATAAATTTCTCAATTTTAATACCCAAGCACATATTTGCACTAATCATGTAATCTGGTGCGAAAATTGAGAAATTACAAAAAATAGAGTTAATCAGTTTGGATTCTGAAAGGCTCAATTATACTTAATATTTCATTTAATATTGATTTATTATCTGCAATGTTTTCCATATTTTTTATAAAATTTTGCTTTTAATAATTGGTAATTAGAATTATTATTTCCAAAGTCTATTTTAAGGAAAATGCACTACAAAATTGGAAAGTATTTAATGAAAAAATTCATTTATAAAAATTTTGTTATAAGTAATGATACTTTTTATTATTATAATTATTGACATAAATAAGGCAGCAAATTTCTTTTTTAAATAAGTTTTATATTAAATAATAATTAATATCTGTTTAAACAGAGTTAATAAACTACAAAATGATCTTAAAGAATCAGAAGAACAAAATGAAGAAATCAGTAAATTATTAGAAGCACTTAAAATTGAAAATTCAGAATTAAAAAAACAGCACCAAGAACTCCTGTATAAAAGTAATAAAGTAAGTTTTAAATTTTCTTAGTTATAAATTTTTTTAAATATTGTAATATTTTTTGTATTGTGTTGAAAGTAAACCACAAAATTTATTTTGTTTAATATACAGGGTGATTCAGAAAGGTGGTGCCAAAATTTACAGGTAGGTAGAGGGAAACAATAAATAAAACATACCTATTTAGGAAATTGCACAAATATTAAATACAAATACTGTGAAATTACAAAAGATATTGAGTTGATTGACTGACAAAATGATTTTATTTGATTTTGAATGTATTTTGCAACGTATTTCTTATGCAATGACATTTATACTGGTTAAGGGTTAATCAAATTATTTTTGTAACAAATATGATACTGTAATGACATCTATAGTTTACCATATGAATTATTATTACTTTTCTAGAAATTATATAAACTATATTGCTGAGATATGGAACAGATTTGATATTCTTTGTATTCATTTTATTTATCACTAAAATTTTTAGCATTATAGCTGTTGGTTGGAGGGCCGCATTAAGTGGTTCTGAGGGCTGCGGTTTGCCCACCCCTGCTCTAAAGAAAGAAATATCTGCTGGCAAATATCGAACTCTGAGAGGGAATACATGAGAAATTGCATTAAGTGGTTCTGAGGGCCTCGGTTTGCCCACCCCTGCTCTAAAGAAATATCTGCTGGCAAATATCGAACTCTGAGAGGGAATACATGAGAAATAAAAACTTCTCTCTAACTGTTTGCTACTTTGGGTTTCGACTAAGAAAAACTAGAAATTCCGGACTTTGAAGAAGAAATGTTCTGCATTTTGTATTCGGCCTAGGAAATACTAGAATGTCCGACCAGCATTAGGTCCTTCTCATTTTGACTAGGAAATGCAAGTATTTCTTGAATTCGGGTTTGTCCTGTAATATTTAAAATTATTTTCACCTGTATAAAGTTTCACGTATTAACCTTATTAATAAATTAGTTTGCGTTAAGGCTTTTTTTTTATGTCGAAATCCTTATAAATAAACGTTGACACCCAGTGTTAGAGTTTACATAGCATTTGAAATAAATTATATCAATAAATTAAAAAGAGGGGGCCCCATCAACATTTCTGCGGGGGCCCTCAGTTTTTAGCTACGCCACTGCTACCATACCCACCATATCTGGCACTCTCCAATTATTACTTATTCCGGTCTTTCCAAAATTCTTTATACGGCAAAACACTTAGTTTAAATGAGGATGTCAAAAATCACTTAGTTCAGTTTTTGCAAGCAAAGATCAGAAATTCTACGAGGATGGAATCATGCTACTACCAGAAAGATGGCAAAAAATCAGAAATTCTACGAGCATTGAATCATGCTACTACCAGAAAGAAGGCAACATGTTGGACCAAAATGATCATTATATAATTAAAATATTTATATACTATAAAAAATTGTTGTTCATTTTCATGAAAAAAAAAATATAAATTGTTGTTCATTTTCATGAAAAAAAATGAAATTACTTTCTGAACAACCCAATAGTATAATTATTAATTCAAGTTTAATAATACATTAGATAATTTATTCTACATTAAACAAAGATTTTTTTTTTTAATTCCTAGATAAATTGATAAATTTAGGACAAATTTGTTAATATTTTGTTGATTTAGAACAAATTTAAAATGAGTTAAATTAAATAAATTAATTTTAGAATAGGTTAGAACAATATAATAACAAAATTAATTTGTTTAATTAAAATTAATCTATTATAATTTATTAAATATATTTAAATAATGCTAATTTTGATTGATTGAGCTAAATAAATGTTGAATGTCCAGTCAGTAACTTCAATATTTTTCTTTTATAATTCATAGCTTTTGGATTTTATTTATAGTACATTTATAAATAATAAATTTTACTTATACACCCAAGATTTATAATACTGAATGTAGTATAAATGTTGGATACATAAATAAAATTTTCTAGCTCAGTATAAAACTGAAAAAATTTTTTAAATTAAATTCTATATTTTTATAAATAAAGCTTTTTTATATATCAGTTAAAATAATTTAGAGCTATAAGAATTTATAAAAATTTAACCTTTTGGAATATTAATACAAAATATGAAAAGGAAAAAATGTAGTTTAAAGCATCGCATTGAAAATATAAATATTTCCTTAAATTATTAAACATTAATAAATTTAATACATAAACTATCTCTAAGAAATGATGTTAATAACTGATTTAATATATTCTTAAATTTCTTATATATATATTCATCTCTCTATAGTTTATGTTACGGTAAAAGTGATTAATCCGGTGATTATGTATTATCGTTGGTTATTATGCATAATCACCAATGATTTTGGTAAAAGTGATATATTTATATTTATTTCATATTTTGTGAATTAATCATATTTAGCGATGATTATGCATACTTGCCAGTTTGTAGTGGTAAATATGATGAATCGTACTTAATCAAATTTACTGGACATTATGCATAATTACTAGTCTAGAATGGTAAATTTGATAAATAATACATTCTCATCAAATACTGAAGTATATAGTTAATTGCATTCATTTGCAATTATGTAATAAGTTCAGTTTTAAGTTGTCAAAAAATATAAAATCTCACTCTATTCAAGAAATAATCTCAAATGAAGGTGCAGAAATCAGAATTGACTCTAGGATAAAGACATCTATAAAACTTGAACATGAAAGCCCCGATATTTTTGTATATAAAAAAAAAAAAAAATAATAAAGATTATATGGTTTATTGAGATCAAAATCACAAATCAAGATTTGTTTAACAACAGTTGAAAGTGAATGATTGCAACAACTTATCACAGAAATTATATTCAAATTATCAATTTACTCCTAAACATAGAAGCCTACATCCAGATTCATTCTGAAGCAGATTTTGAAAAGCATCTCCTTCAAAAAGAGATGTGGATTTGACGAGGATAGTGTGGAAGACGACATTGAAAACATACTGAAATGGCAAGAAATAATCAAAGTTAAAGATGAATGAGTATTAAGAAGCTGTTGTAAAAGGGAAATAATAGTAACTCTATAATTAAATTATTAATTAAGCAACAAAAAGTAGGAAATTTTATGATATTTATCAAATTTATGAACTACATTTTGGAAATTATGCAAAAATCGATTTAAAAGTAATATATTCAGCTATATTTATCAAACTTAACAAATTCATTTGGAAATTATACATAATTGCTGGTAAAAGTGAAAAATTCTGATATATTTATCAAATTATCAACATCATTTGGGAATTATATAAAATCACCAGTAAAAGAAAGAAATTTAGTGAAATTTATCAAACTTACCAAGATGGTTGGTGATTATGCATAATCACCAATTAATCACTTTTACCATAACATATATAC
>AYEL01087099.1:0-49070 GCA_000484575.1 Olivierus martensii
CGTCAATCTCGGCATCAACAACAGTTTTCGCTTAACGTTTGGGCAGCTATTATTGCAGACCATCTAATTGGACCCTACTTTTTGCCACCTAGACTCAATGGCCTTTCCTACACACAGTTTTTGGAGGAAGAACTTGGTCCATTACTGGAGGACGTTCCACTAGAGGTTCGGCGCCAAATGTTTTTTATGCACGATGGTGCACCTGCACATTTCAGTCGCATTGCCCGAACATTTCTTAACGCACACTATCCAAATCGGTGGATTGGCAGAATGGGACCAATTGCATGGCCTGCACGTTCCCCAGATTTAAATCCGTTGGATTTTTTCCTGTGGGGATATCTGAAGATGCAAGTGTATGCTACTCCAGTTTCCAATATTCAAGTTCTACGAGACCGCATTTTGGAAGGATGTGAACAAATCCGAAATATCCCCGGCATTTTCGAAAATGTCCGACAATCAATGAGAAGACGTTGCATGGCCTGTATTGCAGCTCAAGGGGGTCATTTCGAGCACTTACTCTAGTTAAGTCATGTTAAAGTTGTATTACTTTAAATTATTAAATTTAATTTGCAGTATTTAATTATCAATTTGTTTTCTTTTCTTTGTCTTAATCGTCAAACCATTTCCTTTTTCTTTGCATTTTAAAATAATCTACAGTATTAAATTTTAACTACTTGAAAACTATTTTTACAAAACATTTTACAGTTAACATCAAGAAAAGATTGTTTATAACATTTTTAATCAATATTCAAAATGAAATGCATTCGATTTCGAACACACATTTGTGAATGCTTCGTTCGTAGTTTCGCGCCTCAGGCGTCCAACCGGAAGTGACGTCACGAAGCTTTAAAGAGCTATAACTTTTTAACGGAGCTCCAGATCAAAAAATGCGCCTAAACTTTTTCACTCAGAATTTCATCCTCTACCTACCTGTAAATTTTGGCACCACCTTTCTGAATCACCCTGTATATAGGGATATGATTAAATATGATTTATTAAAAATATAAAGTTGGAGTTTTTTCTTAAAATAGTAAGCAATGCATTAGGCTTTTAATTGTTGTAATTCTATTTTCTTAGTCACATTTTTAATAAACCATATTTAATCATATTAAATACCAATAAAATAATCATAATATACTTAAAAAATATAAACAAATAAAACAGATAAAGAATTCAAAGGTAAGATAAGAAATTTATTTTTTAATTTTATAAATTGTTATAGACATTATATGCTTTAATTTTTAAAAAAGTCTCACTTTTAACAAACCTATAATTGAGTTTTGGATGATAACCCTGCCAAAAGCTAAATAAAATTTATCTTATGTAACTTGGAAAGATAATCTGAGATATAAAACTAAGCACCTAATGAACAATTTAAGTGAAAGCTAGCTAACCAAGAGTCAAATTATTGAGGTTTAATTGCATCCAAGAGAGAGAAAATTTTTATAGTAATCTTATATTATTGTTTAAAAATCCTGTAATATGAAATCATTCCTAACATTCATTTAAATCATTATCATAACTATTCCATTTGTATTGCAACTAAAATTACTCACCTCTAGGGAAGGATCATTCATATGCATATCTAGCTTTTTACATGTTTAATTTCAGACTGATTTTCAATAATACCAAATATACAATTAAAACGTACATATACTGTTTTTATTTTTATGCCTTGTGTAAACTAAATGTGGAAATTTAAATATAAATATTGAATAGTGAATATATGCTAAACATGAAGATAATATTTTGCTTTGATTTGAAATTTTTTCATTAAATAAATAATAATTATATTTATTATTTTTTATTTTATAAAGGATAAAATGGATGCTATAGCAGAAGCTGTGTCTGAGATGGATTCAATCAAAGAGAAGAAAAGAAATGTTGAATTTCAAGTAATTATATATTTATATATTTGTTTGAATATAATAATAAATAAAATCAAAATTTTTGACTCAATTAATAATTTTTTAAAGTTAGAATATGCTTCAAAAACTCAAGAGATTCAACAAGGAAAAATAGAAAAGTTAAAAGAAACAATTAAATCTTTAGAAATACAAATAAAATCATTAGAAATCAGACATGATGGTATTCTGTTTTAGTATTTATTTTTAACTCTTTTTTTCAATCATTTAAATTTTTATTTGTGCAAATAATCCTCGACTTATGATCACTGATATTTATGACAATGATGTAATCAATAAATTCTATCATTGATCAGTAAAGTTTGTGTGGATTCAAGTCCATGAGCAATAATCTGATATGATTCTTTTGTATTTGTGAAGTTTATTATGTTAAAGTGGAGTGTAATAATGAATATTGATAGTAGGAAATCCATAAATTTTGAGCATCTCCAACTTCTGACTTCAGAGTTCAAATCAAATCCCATCATAAGTCGAGGACTACCTATATTCTATTATTTGAAATTTTAATCCTATTATAAAAATTAATCTTTTTTCTTTATGTATTTTTAATTATAAGGTATTAATTAATATTGCTATTCATGATCTTTGTAATCAATACATTGTAAAATTGGGATTAGTGAAAAATCATAATAAAAATTCAAAGTAGGCCATAAAATATTTATGAAATGTCTTTCTTGTCTGGCATCAGGAGGTTTATTATTCAAATATTAAAAATAATGCAGAGTATAGTAATCCCTTGAATATATGTCATAGGTCATTCTGAATTTGGCAGCATTATTTGTGATGATTTAAATCAAAGCAGATTTTCCCCATAAATGCAATGTTAAAATGGAACGGACAGGAAATTTTAATCAAGAAACAAATATATTTATTCTGGACTTATGAAATATTTACAAAAAATATAAAATCTGATAAATAAAATAATTTAAGGGGTAAATTAAGGATAGAAAGGAATGAAACTGTAGCCAAATAATCACTAATGTTTAATAGCAGAAGTTACAATGTGCAAATCTGTCAAGTTTTGAAGTTAAGTATTTATCTTCTCTCAGAAACTTTTAAAAGTAAGCAGCTACTTCATTTCTTGTATACTTGTAATTCATTTTAATCAATATCCTCAAGAATATCAATGCAACTTTAAATGAGTATTAACCTTTCAATCAATTTTGAAATAGTCATGATCCTCATGTTCAAATTAAAATCAGATTCTTTAAGCACCCTTGTTTTCAAATTTCAATAAGATTGTAAAGTTTGAAATCTTTATCATTGGAATTCATCACTTCAAAATCAAATTTATTTCCATAACGCCTGTGGGGTAATGAATTAGTCCCCCGAACGGAGACAGAATTGGGGTAATTCCAAGGAAAGGGAAGACGTTTTATTAAAACAAACGTGAAAAGAAATATGACGACAGTTCGGTCAGCTCGCGAACTTTGTCCACAATAACAATAAATCGCTGAGAATGTTTACGTCAGTTGTCTGCCATTCATTTGCGAATCCGACACTTGACTCGACGAACGTTTGGGAAGTAAACATCTTGGTTCTCAGCCCGGGAATAAGGGTCAGAAAGACGAGTATTTAAGAACCATGCTGCTCTCAATCGGCACTTGGTTCTCTTCTACTCTTGTCCTACCATCCACTGTTTGCTCTACGTCCACCTCCGTCAGACCAACCACTGTTCGCTGGTTTCTGAAGCTATATGTTTTCTACATTCCTCCATTTTCTTATGAAATCTTATTAGTTTCCTGTCCAAGTCACCTTATTTGCCAGAACGTGACGATCTTCTCAGAATTCTTCTGATTAATGACCAAGATTCGTCCACGGTCTGAAATACCATCAATCTTATGGTCATCACTCTCTACCACTGGAAAGGAGAAAGATTACGGATATCGACCGTCTATGACTTCTGTGAATAATTGAGACATCAATAACAGTGTAAGTTATAAAGACTTTATAATATTTGGGACTAAAGACTGTTCGTGTTCGTGTTTGACATCATCATATCGTCGATAGCTTTAGAATTTGTACAGGTACTTCTCTTTAGTTAAGAGAAAAATGTTTAAAAATCTCTTTCTCTTAAATAAAGGAAGTTGTTCTTGTTGAACGTAGTCTCTGTTTTGTCTGCCAACTCTCATTACCCATCCTTACGTGCATCTTTCATTGCACTTTAGGCCAACTCCTGTCAATATTGTTCTTGGGCCTGCAGACCGTCAGGCCTTACACTCCTAGAACTTCTTTGTTGCCTAGGCAATAAAATTGACTTTTCATGAGAAAACTTTTTCTTTTCTTTTTTTAAGCGATTCATCTAAATCCTGAATATTTTTTTCACTAAGTACATATATTCTTTCAAATGCCTTTTATTATTTTGTCAATAAGTTATGTCCATGAGTTGTAATTCTATTTGAATCTGGAATATTGAATGTCTTCTAAGTCCTTTTTTCTTATTAAATTTTATTCTGCTTTCCATCCTGTTGAATCTGGCAGTATCCAGCATAAAATATCCATACCTATAGTGAGGTCTTTTCTTTTTGTTTTATATTGTTTTATAAAACAATATAAAACAAAAAAAAGTTGGAAGTTATTAAACAACAAGGCTAATCCAGATTCACATTGGCTGCCTATATTTGGCAGAGTTGCCATAAGGTGAAGAATAGATTCATTGAGCCAAGTCCAGATCTTATTGAAAGAGGCATGATCCTGGAATTTATCTGAAATCCACCAAGATAAATGTAGAAAATTTGAGAACAATTCCAGATTGTGGAAATTCAGCACACTTTCACATTGCTGATATACCTTTCCTGAAACTGGTGAAAGCAATTTAGCTTTGCACATAGATCTGGAAAGAATTCAAATCCTAGGTCAATGGATTGAATTATTCAAGTAGTGTTTAAAGGCAAGTAGACTAACTATATACGAATATAAGATACAAATAAATTGCTTGCAATTTAAATTCCAATTTATAGATAAAGTAATAGAAAAAAATAGAGATGAATTTGTGACTATTAATCAAAATACATTTCTGCTGATGGTGACTGGGAAAAATTCTTCTTCTATTAATCTGCAATATATTCTTATATACTAGTAGGATGTAGGAAATTAGTATTCAAAATAATTTCAATATTATAGTAAAAACGTATTATATTTCTAAGATAATACATGTTTTAAAGTTCAAATAAAAAGCATAATTTAGCAGTAGATTAGCATAAACTTTAATATAAACAAAAATATTTTCGGTATCTAAGATACCATCTTCAGTTGAACGTAAATGGAACACATAGAACTACAAGCATTTTAAATATAATAGAACAAAAATTATTTAAATACTAACATTAGAATAAATATTAATACATTAATATATAACAAAATTAATGTATTAATTTTATTATATATTAATAATGATAAGGATAAAAAGTCTAACGATTATAAGTCAGGTATATACAAAGTGCCTTTGCAGAATATAGAGGATAACCATTTAGAGATGTACATTGGTGCTATGCCCTGAAATTTTAAAGATAGAATTTCAGAACATAAAGACAATATATCCAAGGGTAACCTTATTACTGCTCTAGCCCAAAGAGCATATGAAAAGGACACCGACATCCTAGGTCATGATGCCAAAATAATAAAAAATGTGCATGATTGCAAAGTTCTATCAATAGTAAGAAAACTTGATATCCTAAAAAATAATGAAACCAGTAATATTATCAATATCAGACAAGCTGACGGGTTGAGTTCAGCATGAAAATATGATGTTCGAAAAAATGTCTAACTCATTTTTATTGTTCCTTTCCCCTTTTCGAAGAATAGTTTAACATAAAGATCTTGTTTATAAAAATTTTGTTATATATTAATGTATTAATATTTATTCTAATGTTAATATTTAAATAATTTTTGTTCTATTATATTTAAAATGCTTGTAGTTCTACGTGTTCCATTTACATTCAACTGAAGACTGTATCTTAGATACCGAAAACGTTTTTGTTTATATTAAAGTTTATGCTAATCTACTGCTAAATTGTGCTTTTTATTTGAACTTTACGATTAGAAGTTAAGCAGTTTTTCGTAATCTGTGTCATTATATTAATACATGTTTCTTTTAGAATGAAATTCTAAAATTAGATAAATAATCTAAAAGAATTTTATGATGATTATCTGCAATTTTTCTATTTTTTTTATTTTTAAATTTGTTCATAATGAGAAACTGTCAAATTAGTCAATTTTAATGATGAATGATACTGATATTGATTTATTTAATAAAAATTATTCAAGACACATTTATAAACAGATATATATTAGATAATTTTGAATATTCAGATTGAAACATCAGTTTATGAAAATTATTTTCAATTTGTTTTATTGTAAGCAGTTTCACAAGAAAATAATAAAAGTTTTTTTAAATTGTTATATAAACTGTTAAATTGTCAATATTAATGGATTTTTGATATTTGTGTTTAGTATTGTTTCATTCTTGAAATATATTTAGCTTGGAAAATCTTATCATTCTGTTAGCATGATTTTTATTTATTGAAGAAGTGCTAATATAGATACTAAAAATTTATGAGTATATTTAACTCAATTGATATGAAGATTGGATAACATTGTGACTAGGATAAGTTACTGTAGGATTATATTTACAAATAAACATATAATAATAATACAAATTTTCAGAACATATAGAAGAAATTAAACAACAACAAAAAGAAAGAATTAGAGAGACAGAACAATCAAAACAAGAAGAAGTAATTTTATGAAAAAAAAAAATAAGTAAATGCTTTTATTTCTGACAATTTAAAATTTTTAATTTATACTTTTAGATTGTAAAAATAAAAAAAGAAATAGAAGAAATAGAAAATTCACTGAATGAAAAGATCAATAAACTTGAAACAGAGAGATCACAGCTTAAACAGGTAGATTTTTATTTTAAATTCTGTGTATACTACTATAAAAATAGATATTTATTAATAATAAAATACCAAAAAATGTTGTCTTAAATAAAAAAAAATTGTATTTCTGACATAAAAATTTACATTAAGACATGATAAATAAATAAATATATTTTATTACTAAAATGCACTTTCCTAAATATAAACAATTATATTTTTTACATCCATATCAAATATTTAGTTAAAATTTTAACAAATGATTATATGATAAATTTATTTATCATATTTTGATCACTCTTTATATTTGCTTTCTTATTTAGTTTGTCTTTGCACATTTAGGATAATAACAATATTTCTGTAGTTTTAACTGAAATAAGTTATTCTAATAGAATATAAAAATACATTTAATATTGTGTAAAAAAATTTTTTTAAGTTGTAATTCAACAAATAAATTTTATTATTAAGTTTACTTTTCAAGCTGAATAAATTTTACAGGAAATTGTGAAGTTAAATGGAAAACTCATAGGAGAAAAAAATAAAACAGAAGAGTTGCTACATCATGAAAGATTAAAATTTCATAAGGAAATGGTAAATTAAAATCTCTTTTTATCAATATTATGAATTTTTAATATTTGAAATAATTTTTCTGCGGAATACATTTTACTATAAATATATGCAGGATGAACAGCATTTGCAACTTTCTGAGAAAATTCATTCTTTGCAAACAGAAAATGATAAACAAGCTGTAAGTATGATATTAAATGTTGAGTGAATATATTATTTAGAAATGTGATTTGTTTTGTATAAAAAAATACTTAAAAAATTTTACCTACAGAAAATAATTTCACAACAGAACTTTGAAATCACACAATTAAAATCATTTAAAGAATTTATTCAAATGGAAAAAGAAAATGATCAAAAAATGATTGATCAATTGAAAGAGGTTGAGTATAGATATATTTAATCATAGAAATACTATACATTTTAACTATTATCACAAATTATCATTATAATTAACTTATAAATCTTAATTCTATTTTTACTTTTATTTAAACATTAAATTTTTGATAATTAAATGTATTTAAATTTACATTTATAGCAAATATTATCTAAAGATATAGAGTTAAGAAAAACAATTACTAATTTAGAGGAAGAAAATAAAAGCATGCATAAAGAACTAATGAAAGAAAAGGAAAATCAGAAGGAAATGCAGAATAAAAAGATTCAGTTAGAAAATGAAAATATAACTTTAAATAGTATATGAAATGCTATATATTTTATTTTTAAATTAAAATTTAAATCAATAAATTCAACAAAAGATTTTTTTTCTTTCAGATCTTCAAAAGGAACTTTCAGAAAATATTGTTCATAAAGATGAACAGATTCATATTCTTAAAGTAAAATTACAACAAAAAGAAGCAGAATTACAGAAAATACAACAAAATGAAATTCAAAGAACTGCTGAATTGTATTCTGCTTTTAAGAATTTTATAAATAATGCTCCTCATCCTGATATAAATAATTTTACTTTAAATGAAGGAAATTTTTCTTTCCCCAATACATAATAGATTACCTTAAAATGTAATATTATAAAAAAAACAGAAAAATAGTGATAAGACTATATTAAAACTCAAGGAATATTCAATAAATATTTAATTCTCAGAATACTTGGGATGTTATTTCATATAAAATTCAAATTCAAGTTAAAAAAAATTAATTACATTTAATTTTTTTTTAACTTTTTATGTATATCTTTTGTGTGGAGTAAATTGAATATCTGTATTGTAATAATAATTAAAATTGCATCTGATTTATCCTGTTTGCAATTCACGTATTTTATATTCTCAATAACATGTTTTAGATAGTAATCATCATTTCTCTATTAAATGTATATGAAATAAAATTAAAAAATATCTATTTATTTTAACAGCTAATAAACATAAAATATATAGATATTAACACCTAACATAAAACATCTTTAGATAGTTGCAATTTTGCAATTCCATTATGAAAGAAGGAAATAAATATAAATAATATAGTTTTAAATTGTCCACTTTATATGGATGATATTTTACAAGTATTTTTGTATTAATAAATGCAATATTGTTTATACCTAATAATTAATTAAAGCAATGCATACAATGAAATTTAATTTTATTTGTATTTTAGGAAAAAAAAAGACTCACTAATATTGTAGATCTCTGTTGATAAGATTTCTGTAAAATATATTTAAACATAGATACTTGAAATCATTTTTCAGTTTAATGCCAGTTAGTGTGTGATCATTTTACAATCATTTTTCAGTTAATATGTGATACCAAACAAGAGCAGATTATTAGCCTTTTTTGTTATTACTCATCAAATAATTGAAGTTATTACTAATGCTATAATCTGATTTGTTTCTTGTTTGTAAATTAAAAGAATATTGGGGAAAATATTTTGGGATTGATAATGTAATTAATTCTGCGACCATAAAACTGCTGGAAGATTAAAACATATTTCTTCTAGTTATGGTATTTTTTTATCAACTTAGATATTCGTTTCTATTTTCCAGATTAGAAAAGAAATATTAAAGCTTTTTAAATATGAGAAGTGCAATAACTCTCCTGATACTTTCACTCAAATAAATGTCTAAACACTTTGTATTATTCTGTATAGCTGAAGACTTTGATTCTGTGTAGCAAATCCAGTTCAGTTTAATTTTCAATCTGACAAATGGTAGAAAATGAGAACATTGACACTACTGTCTGGATATCTTTCTGCATAATTTAATCATAAAACAGCCCTTGTTCTCAAGAATGACAAATAGAACATGAAGAGAAAGAAAGCATTTGGTAGGAGCAGTGCCGTCTTAACACATGGACCTGATGGGCACTTGCCCGGGGACCCCATGCTAATCTGTGTATGTCAAGTGGTGGTCGTAGGGGCCCCAGCACACTGGTTTGCCCAGGGGCCCATAATACTGTTAAGACAGCCCTGGGTAGAAGCATGACAGAAATAGCACCATTGTGATATTAGTAGTCATAAGTGTGCAGAGTATATAACACACTTACAGAAAATTAGCTTTAAAAACTAATATTGATAATAATGTATCTGGTTAATGTTTATTTTATGCAGCAATTTCTGATAAATAATAATCTAAATA
Organism: Olivierus martensii; assembly: GCA_000484575.1. Classification (NCBI taxonomy): domain Eukaryota; kingdom Metazoa; phylum Arthropoda; class Arachnida; order Scorpiones; family Buthidae; genus Olivierus; species Olivierus martensii. The sequence continues at coordinate 9,951 of AYEL01087099.1, forward strand.
TGTTATAAATACAATCTAATGGAAATTTTTTATTCATTTAATAAAAATTCAATATAAAGAAAAAAAATGAATGAACACATTAGCATTTTTAAAATAAATAATTAGATAGTGTAATGATTAAATACAGATGCTATCAAAAAATTTATTGAGGAGTTCTAATCTGATTCTACAATTCAGCTGACTCTTTCCATAGTCAGAACTACTGTATATGTGACAGGCCTCACTTGACCTATCATTTAATAATCAACATTGATTTAAATGAACACATTAGCATTTTTAAAATAAACAATTAGCATCTGTATTTAATCATTACACTATCTATCAAAAAATTTATTGAGGGGTCCTAATCTGATTCTACAATTCAGCTGACTCTTTCCATAGTCTGAACTACTGTATATGTGACAGGCCTCACTTGACCTATCATTTAATAATCAACATTGATTTTGAAGTTATATTAAATACAAAGTATAGATCTAATATTGTTCAAAAATTAAGAGAGACTCTACAAAAGCATTCAGCGCAATATTAAATATTTCCTTATATAATGTACAATTTTAGGTGATATACATAAACACAGATATTCTCCAATTTATACAAATAATTGGGTTAAAGCTTTTTGTATAAGTTAAATTTTGTGAAATCTGAAAAATAATAAAATAAGTAAAAACTACTGGAGGTAGTGGAGTAGTATGACTGAACCTATACTATGTTATGGTATCATGTTAATCTCTGACTGAAGGGGTGATAATGCCACTTAGAAACATATTGTACCAATAATATGACTCACAAGAAGAACAAACAAAAAACAGAAATAAGTAATATGAGCTTTTAAGTGTTGTTTAGTATGTTCAGACTTGTAACTTACAAATACAATAAATGTTTTTTGATCTATTTTTAAAAAAATTCTTTTATATTTAGGGAGGTTTTATGTACAATACATAAAATTAAGTAATACCTGTATTAGTAAATTTCTTGCATTAAAAGTTGAAAAGTATGGGTAGCCATTTGTGCAGCATCAAAATCAATAAAAATTTTGAGATACTTATTGGTTCAAAGAAATATTATTTAGTAATATTTAGTAATGCTTCTCTAATATTTTGAAAGTGTGAGATCTAGGGGACCTCCAGCAGACTCCCTTGTTTTGTGGAGATATAATACAATATAGTAATTATTTTGTAATAATTTAAATATAAAAATTGTTCAAATGTAAAATTTTTGTTCAAAAGAAAATAATTAACAAAAATTAATCGTATGACGAATGAGGGACTTCTTATGTTCGTTAGTTCCTTGTCGGGCGTGGGAAACTCTCTTGTTGGCAGGGATGATTTGATACCAGCGTGGTACCGATACTAATGTATTCAAGTAGCATCGAAAGAAAGTATCGATACTTATCGAATCCAATTATAATCCGAAGATTTTTGCACTTGTTTCTCTAATAAGGTTAGAAAAATAAGAATAAGTTTGATTTAAAACACTTTTAATTAAATGAAAAATACTATTTTAATTATATATTAAATGAAAAACTCAAATAATTGCTCAAAATATTCTTATTTCTTCAGACCTCCTGAAAAGAACAGCTGTGTAAATATTTTCCAGAGAAGCTATTTCTGGCTTTGCTCACCCGCCTTTGAAAGTAGCTGTTGGCAGGGTACTGAAGTGGCTATTATTACTACTAAAAATGACATAGCGGGTCTATATAGTGAAGGAAAAACAGTTTTCATTTACTCCCACTCAACCAGTGAGTCACTTTTATCATTATTACTACTAAAAATGACATAGCTTGTTTATATAGTGAAGGAAAAACAGTTTTCATTTACTCCCACTCAACCAGTGAGTCACTTTTAATGAAACCTCGGGATTTGATAAGTAAGACGACAGTTCATTTCTCTGTCCTTTTCGTGTTTTTTGTCCATGTGCCAGTTCTTTATGGTGTTTCCAAAAATCATATGTAGCTGTGGTTGTCTGATCTCCTAATTCATTACTGTCACAGCTGAGTTTTTGATCCTCTATTATAAGTTGTTTTAACTTTTCAATCGCCCTCCCACATGCCACTGTCTCTTGAAAATGTAAGTTTTTAAAGCAGGATTCAAAAAAGTGCAATCGATGCATGGCTATTAAATTCTATCATTCTGAACCTTCTTTTTAATTCCCTTATACAAGGTTTTTTGCACCTCTTTTACCTTTGCTTGTAGAAATCCGCATGAAAGCATTTCTTAGGGGATTAGACAAATCAACTGGCTCGGATGAATGTTCTAATAATGCCACATTTGAAGAAACAAAATTTAATTCGTGGATGGTCGGTTCTAATAGCATCAATAGTGCAATCAATAGTTAAAATTACATCTTAATGCAATATATATATTAAAATCTAATAATCTATTTAAAAAATGTTTTTACGTGTCTAAATGCAATCAATAGTTAAAATTACATCTTAATTAATGCAATATATATATTAAAATCTAATAATCTATTTAAAAAATGTTTTTACGTGTCTAATTTCTGCTCCCTTGTTCTCAAGAAGGTAAAGGTTCTCTTTCAATACTAATTCATGTCTTTTAAGGTGCTTAAACAACAAATTCGATGTGTTGCAACAATATTTAATATCTTTGAAGCATTGCTTACACGATGTCAATGCTAAACTTTTTTTAGAAAATTATGTCCAAACCTTGGATCTTGGAGGTGCCATATTGGAGGTCAGTAATTCTTCTTACTAGTTCTTATAGAATTATTAATCATTGTGTGCTAGTTTGTAATTTAATAGCTCAAAAGTAGCAATTTAAAAATAAATAATGTATTATAACACACTAAAAATTACTCAGTTCAAGGTTATAAAATAGTATTAAAAGAGCAGGAAACAATAGATGACGATTCGATAAAAGTACTTTTATATTCGATACCAAGTAAGTATCGATGCCAAAAATACTTAATACGAATCAAAAGTATCGATACTTATATTTACTTATATCGAATCATCCCTACTTGTGGGGGGAGAGAAATAAAAACGGACACTTCCTAGTTAAAAAAAAGAGAACAGAGATTATTCAACAAGATTCAGAAGAGAACAACAAAAATGTAAGTTAATGGTGAAAACGTAACTCGTCCCATCGGGGGGCCGAAACAAGGCGCCGACGGAGAAGGGGAAGACTTGTACGACGGGAAAGCAACTCGTCCCTTCGGGGCAGTCGACGTAGATGGTCAGGATATCCGATCGATGAAGATGATCGACGGCAACAATGGAAAACGGTGGCGGTGGCCGACGAACTGTGTTGTGAACAATATGAGGAATTGTGTTAATGGCAATTGGTGATTAATATGTGGATTAATTAGAATATGTCATTTTGAAGTTCTCTCAGGTATGTGCAGGCGAACAGTTGTGTTTGCGAACTATTAAAGGAACTTGTGAACTTATATATCATGTTATTGTTATATTTAAATCAGTCTCGAGTCAATCTCTAATCCTGGATCTCTGCGTTACGAATTCATGTGCCAAAATCTCACGGCTCAATTCTGACGTTACCACTTATTTACAAATAATGTAATACATAATACGACTTAATACAAAGAAATGTAATCAAAAATAAACGAAGAATTTTTAATTGAATGTTTGGCATTGCGTTGATTTAACAATTTTTTTTGTTAGGTTCGACATTTGTAATAGCCAAATGCAAAATTGATTCTAAATTTTCATTAGTTAAGCGGCAAACTATTACACAAGTATGCATATAACTTTTTAAAATTTTTTAAATTATCTATTTCACACAAACACAGTAAAAATAAAAAATGTTTATTATTACAAGTATGATTATTTTTTCCTTATTGTTTAAAAACATTATTATCGAACAATTTGTGTAAAAATAATTTCACATCAGAAAAACATTTGAAAATGCATTGTTCAAAATTACAAAGTAATACAGTCGATTCTGCTTAATTGGGACACGTTGAGAGTAATCCATTTTAGCCCAATTAAGCGGCTGCCCCAATTAAACGAACTAATAATATATTCTAAAATAAAATATGTAATAAGTAGATAAATAATAATAATTAGATACCTATTGTAATGCTTTATTAAACCAAAATACAGAAAATATTTGTACTATAAATACAGTAAACGCGAAGGTTGTTATTAATACAGTACATTGTGCGCACGGCAAAATCGCGTTCAGCAAAGTTAACTTTCTATGGAAGAATGTGTTAGGTATAGTTCAAATTAAGAAAGTATGTATAATTTAAACAAACCTAAATAGTATTGTAATTAAAAGGTGAAAATGAAACAAATGTTAATTGAAAGGATTTTATTACTGCTTAATAATAGGCACATGATACAATTATTTTTTTAAAAAGCTAGTGATTTTTGCTTGGGACAATGACTGACGCAACTCTAAAAGTTTCGCGGTAAGGAACGCTGTTTTCATACCTCTCATAAAGTGTTCTTATGCTTGATTCGTTTGTAGCTTGTTCTCTTGCAAGCGATAAAACACATGTAACATTTTTCAACTTATCTAAAATTTCAATTTTCTGAGATAATGTCAAAACTGCGTCTTTTTGCTGCTTTATCATCTTCATTCTTCCTCTTAGATGTCATTGAATTTTTGAAATTAAAAGAAATACAAATGAAAAAGGATAAACACTAATAAATACATGATCACAGCTCTGCTAAGGTGAGGAAATGATCACAATTCGACCTGGATCACTCAGCTTGCGGGCAGAGTCAAGCAAAGTTGTTAGATGTGTGCGTGGGTATTGTTGCAGATACAGTACACACGTTTCTGACAATTTTGATGTTAAAGATGCACCACGTGCTGGCAAGTTAACTGAATCTGAAGATGACAAAATAAAGGTATTGATTGAAGCAAACTGCTGAATAACAACATGAGAAATTGCTACAAGATTGAGCTCATCGGCGTACTGCGTATGAATTAAATTCTAACATTGGACAAATTAAATGGACACAAGATACCGCGTATGTGCAAAATCGCGTTCTGCAAATCCGCGCTCGGCAAGGGTTTACTGTAGTGAAGAAAAATAATACATACATGATAAATTTTACAATTTCAAATTTTAATTCTGCAAAAAATGCATCGAGTGTAATCTGTCTTTTGTCTTCTGATTTTGGTATACCTATTATATCAGCGAGTCTACTATGGCTTGTATTATATGGCTGACTTTTAATTTTATCCAGCAAAGCAATTTTACTTGAAAGCGTAAAATCAACGATGGTTTAAAAATTTTAAATAAAATCAACACTATAAATGAATATCACTAGGTACAGTAACGGTAGACTCTTAAGCAGACGCATGCTTACCAGATGCACGACGACAGATAACTGATTTGCATCAGGCTAGTGTTGCCGAATATTAGTGTACGTAGTGTTCACATACTTTCGAAAAATCCCTAAAATATGTCAAAATTGCTAAATTCCTTTTTTGCTACTGTCCCAATTAAGCGAAAACTTGTCTCACCTAAACGTTTAAATTACGTATTAGTTTAGTTTCCGTTCTTTGAGATTTGGTCCAAAAAAAGTGGCTGCCCCAATTAGCCGGTGGTCCAATTAAGCGGAATCGACTGTATTTCGCTGATTGTGTGACTTGTTAAAAATAACACTTCGTGAAGCGGGCCGCCAACAAATCAATGGAAAATCGTATGCGGCCCGCGGTCTGCATCGTTGATCTAAATTAATATTAACTATTGCTAAGCCTGCTTTTAGCAACACTGTATTTAATACTATTCTATTGGAAAGGTAAATTGCAAGGGTATTCTATTAGTTTCAGCCATTTCTAAGAAAAACAGAATACCTTAGCAACTAAACTCGTAATAAAGCAGCCATTGTTTCAAAAATTATAACTAAACTAATATTTCACAATCAAAACAAATTTTTTACTATTATAAAAATAAAAATTATTAAAATAAGTCATCGCTAATTTTAACCTGTCGTGGGCGGGGGCAACAACAAGACTAAGGAGTCCCTACCGGGAGTCTCGTGCGATGGTCGAATCAGTTTACCTCTGTGGTTTACCTGGCGTTGTACTCATGTGAGGAAGTTAACTTTGACCTATCCTATTTTTATTTTATTATGCACTCTATTATTTATTTATCGTTATTTTCCTATATGCTAACGTATTATATTTTAGTTTAAAAGTTAACTTACTTCCACCTTCTCCGTCGTAGTTGGCAATCACGTGATACGGAGTCGGAACCCGTATCCGGAAGAGCTATCCCGGTTAATGATGTCATCTTATCTACATAAATTTTACCACTGAAACTGATATGTGAAAATAAGAATGATCCATATCGGTGTTTTGTTCGATATATAAATTAATTGTAAAGATAATGACATGAATGAATTACTCTGTAAACTAATAACTTTGAACTTGTTACGTATAAGTATGTAAATGAGCGAGTGCGGAAGTGTTCGTCACTCGCGTATAAAAGATCGACGCAATCGACAAGTTTTTGAGGTGCTGAATTTCCAGACGTAGAATTGGTGAAAGTGACAAATGAGTTTCTTGTAAGGATCGACTATTGTTTGAAGTTTGTATCGGAGGTGGAGGTATTAGAATTTAAGTAGTATATAAGGTTTATTCCTTTGTGGATTTTTGATATTTGAACTGGATTAAACAAGTTTTGTTGGATACTTGTTTGTTGCTTTATTATAGTTTCAATAAAGCATTTACTAACACTTTTGTAAGTGTTTTGAGTCTAATCAATTTATAGTTTTAATATTATTTAACTTGTTTGGAAATTTATTCAATTTCTTAGTGTAAGTTCTAACATCGTTTTTGTTCGTTTTACTGCTAACACCTAATCGGTACTTTTATTTATAAGTTCCGATTTCCGCTTTCGTTTCGTCGATTAGACGTTACGTTATTGTTAGATTGTTCTGTAGTTAATAATATTTAAGTTAGAACTTAACTTAAGACCTGAGCTCAGGCCGAACTCTGGATTGCAGAGTCGCTAGAACCGTTAGGTTTAGTTATAGGCCCTAATTAATAGAATTGCATTCGTTCTACTCCGCGACTTTGCACTCAAAGCACTAATCATCCGAAGATGCAAAGCAACCGAAGCTGAGCGTGATCGTCCCGATTCCCGGTTAATGAAATGCAACAAGTCAAAGGCCAATCCCAAGGAAAAAGCAATATGTTCTAAAAGGACCTATCCAAAGCCCGCGAACAGATATTACACTTTGATCTTACTGATTAGCCAAAAAGTCGAGGAGAAATGTTATTATTCTTTGTTTTTTAAACTCTCTCGTCCTCTAGTGATTGTCATAATTCTAACGACAGAGTCTTTAACCTATTCTTGAGTTTCCCTTGTCCTTCTCACTCTTTTTCTTATTTCATCTTGGGCTATACCTCCGAGTTCAGCCCACTATTCCCCCTAATAATAATAATAAAGATTCCTTACTGGATTACAACTGAATCACCTATGCGGTGATTTGCATCAACTTAAATATTAATAAATCTCATCATTAAGACGTGAGAAATTGTATTTACCTAGCCTGGGATCATCCACTCACGTTCGATTGGAATTTCGTTTTAACTGCGTCATTAACCAGCCTTTATTGCAATCTAAATGTGAAGGGTATCTCAATAGTGTCCAAAAGTTTAAACGCATGTATTTCTCAAATTTTAAAGATAATTTTCACAGCTTTTACTGCATTATAGACATAAACATTATACAGAAAAATATTTAAAATCATCTAGAACTTTTAAGCAGTTCGTCTAAAAACACTGATAATTATCAAAACTGAAGAAGCTCTTCAGTTTTCCTAAAGAATTTTTAAATGAAATATATTTACGTAACTGTTTTTGAAATTTAAAAAATATAGAGTGCAAATATTACTTAATGAAGGTTCGCAAATAGTTATGGAAACAAATACGAAATTATTCTCCAATTGTGAGAGACGAAGAATGAATACTGTACTGTATTGCAATTCATTTACTTTAAATATTTCTGAAAATTAAAAATGTGTTGAAAAAAATTATCTTGTAAGCTAGAGTAGCAACCTGTCAAATAAGATTGAGTAATAAATTAAAATTAATTTTTATATTTTAAAAAGTGCCTAATTTATAAATTAAAATATTTGTGATTTATTTTATCCATACCATATTTAATTAATCAGTATAATCTCATTTTGTTGATTAATCTGCAAAGTCGCAGATTAGAACGAATGTCAATAACAATAATTATAAACTAAGCCTAATGGTTCTAACAACTCTGAAATCCAGAGTTCGGCCTGAGCTCAGGTCTTAAGCTAAGTTCTAACTTAAATCTAATTAACTACTAAACAATCTAACATAATGTAATGTCTAACTGACGAAACAAAACCGGAAATCAGAACTTAAACTAGAAGTGCTGATTAAGTGTTAGAAGTAAAACGAACAAATGATGTTAGAACTTACACTAATAATTTGAAGAAAATCTCAAATAAGTTAGATAATAACAAAATAAATTTATTAGACTCAAAAACACTTACAAAAGTGTTAATTAAAGCTTTATTTAAACAAAATAAAGCACAATGAAATAAACAACAAAACTTATTTAATCCAATTCAAATATCCAAAATCCACAAGAAACAAACCTTAAATAATACTAAATTCTACTACCTCCACTTCCGATACAAACTTCAAATAATAGTCGATCCTTACAAGAAACTCAATTGTCACTTTCACCAATTCTACGTCTGGATATTCAGCACCTCAAAAACTTGTCGATTGCGTCAATCTTTTATGCACGAGTGACGAACACTTCCGCACTCGCTCATTTACATACTTATACGTAAAGAGTGATGAACATTTCCGCATTCGCTCATTTACATACTTATACGTAACATGTTCATAGTACTCCGCATTCGCTCATTTACATACTTATACGTAACAAGTTCAAAGTTATGCCGCACTCGCTCATTTACATACTTATACGTAACAAGTTCAAAGTTATCTGTTTACAGAGTATTTCATTTATGTCATTATCTTTACAATTAATTTATCGCACTTGCTCATTTACATACTTATACGTAACAAGTTCAAAGTTATTAATTTACAGAGTATTTCATTTATGTCATTATCTTTACAATTAATTTATGTATCGAACAAAACTGTTTACAGAGTATTTCATTTATGTCATTATCTTTACAATTAATTTATCGCACTTGCTCATTTACATACTTATACGTAACAAGTTCAAAGTTATTAATTTACAGAGTAATTCATTCATGTCATTATCTTTACAATTAATTAGACTCACTCACTCATTTACATACTTATACGTAACAAGTTCAAAGTTATTAGTTACTTCGCTCATTTGCATACTTATACGTAACAAGTTCAAAGTTATTAGTCATTTGCTCATTTACATACTTATACGTAACAAGTTCAAAGTTATTAGTTCACTAGAGTAATTCATTCATGTCATTATCTTTACAATTAATTTATATATCAAAAGGAGTAATTCATTTATGTAAACTTGTTTAAAGTTGTTAGTTTACAGAGTATTTCATTTATGTCATTATCTTTTAAAGTTATCAGTTTACAGAGTAATTCATTCATGTCATTATCTTTACAATTTTATATATCGAACAAAACACCGACTCTTTACAATTAATTTATATATCGAACAAAACACCGATACGGATCATTTCTTATTTTCTCATATCAGTTCAGTGGTAATATTATATGTATAATAAAGATGACATCAATTAACCTGGGATAGTTCTTCCAGATACGGGTTCCGACTCCGTATCACGGATTGCCAGGTAGCTTCCGGGATTGGGTTCTGACTCTGTATCACGTGATTGGCAACTACGACAGAGAAGGTCGAAGTAAGTTAACTTTTAAACTAAAATATAATACGTTAGCATATAGGAAAATAACGATAAATAAATAATAGAGTGCATAATAAAATAAAAATAGGATAATTTTATTTTTCTAACATCCCATTTATGTTCCTCCAATCTATCCTTTAAATTTCTTTGTGTTGCTCCAACATATGCTTCATTGGTTCTTGTATCAAAATTTTGCAGTGGAACCCTATATATTCCTGTACGTTCGTTATGGTTATATTCGTCTTTAATGTTCTTTAGTGCTTGAAAAACTCTTTTGTAGGCTGGTTTCTTCTTTATGGTCTTCAGTATTCCTTTAACAGTTTTTGAATATCTTGTTGTGTCTGGGACTACTTTGTAACCCTCTATTGTTTGTTGTCTTCGTAGAGAGTTTTGCTGGTCATTTATTTCAGATTGGTCTTCCACTGTTGTCCTTTTATTTCTTTTAACTTCTTCTAATAATTTCTCTTCATGCTTTTTGGTTACTTTTTTGATTTTTTGGATTTCTTGTTGCCTTAGGGCATCAGTGTTACAATTTATGAGAGCCCTAGTTAAATATGCTCTTATTGTGGCTTTTTTATATGCCCATTTATCATTTGACCACCTTGGAATCATGACTTCTATGCTCTCAGGTTTTCTGTATACAGTGGTCTGGATGGTACGATTTGTAATGTGTATTTGTACATCAAGATAGTGGATGGCTTCCTTCTTTTTTTGTTGTTCTAAGTTCAACTTCAATCCATACGCTTCATCTGTACAGATTTTAACTAGATCTCTCGAATGGTCTGCATTCTTCCAAATTACGAACAGATCATCTATCTAACATAAAGGCGTGTCTCTTCTATTAAACTGTGTATCCTAGTTTCTTCTATAGTCCTTATCACTAGTTCAGCCAGTTCTCCTGTGAGGGGGCTACCTATAAGCATGCCTTTTGTTTGTATGTAAAAATTACTCTTAAATCTATAAAAGGAGTTGTTACAAAGAAGGTCTGCCAGATCCCTACATATTTCCAAGGGCATTTGTGCCAGATTAGCTAATAGGAATCTGTATAGACACAAGCACACTGGTGCGATGTTTAATGACGGGTATAATTTTTCATAGTCAAAGATTGCAAAGGTTTCTTCAAATCTAGCATATAATATCCAATAACATTCAAAAACCTTTTAAAGGTTAATTGATAAACTCAAACAAAATAACAATAACAGCATTAATTCTATTAAAAAATGTAAATGTATTGTGTAAAGTTAATTTATTAAAATTAATGTGAAAGCCCATACTTCACATAAAAGAAAAACTATGTCTAAAATAATAGTATTTAATAAGAAAGGCCATAATTATTAAAATTCTTTTCCAAATAAAAGTTTAAAAAGTGAATTAAAAACAGAAAGATTAAAAAGCTGAATACATATGCTAATAAAATAAGAGCATACTATTAAAATTTGCTCTAAGTTCACAGTTGCAAAGATCACAAATTGATTAGTCTTTACCTATCAGTAATTGGCAAATGAGGGCATTTGACAATGTCCTAAACAGAGTCTTTCTAGGACTATTTTCTTTTTCTTGTTTCTACAATAGCTTATTTGTAAATACTGGAAAACTGATTTGATATTATGAAGTCATGAAATTTGCTATAGATCTGGTTATCCCATGTCTATTATAATTTTAAGAACAGCTACATTACTTAATTTAATAAAAATAAATAATAATAATTTCATAATCTCTATTTTGAAACGTGTTTTATGGAATAATTTTCTATTAAGAGATTTTTTAAATTGGAAATACTAATTATTAGAAATAGAAAATTACTTCATAAAATATAACTCCATAAATAATATATTCTATTTTTGTTTTTACTCCATAAAAACAAAAATAGAATATATTAAAAATTGTTTAGTGTTTTGAACGATTTTTAAAACACTAAAGCTCAAACTTCAGTCATCTGTTTATTTGCAAAAAATTTAAGCTTTTTGAATTGAGCTGACTTGAGCCAGCCACTCTATACAGGTAGTCCTTGACTTATGATGTTCAAATCACATCATCATAAGTCAGAGCAGTTGTAAGTCGTAAATGCCCAAAATTTATGAATTTCCCATTACTAATGTTTACCAGGATAATAAACAAAGAATATAAACTACAAAACCCAGACACAAAAAAGAATACTTTCCATATATCAGACCATTGGATGAGAGACTTGAATCCATAGAATTGCATTGATCAATCACAGAATTTACTTATTACATAACCATCATAAATACAAATGGTTGTAGGTCGAGGACTATCTGTATATAACTATTATGATAAAATTAAAATATTATATACTGAGTGACCAAATTATTATGACCACAAGATTATTATTTCTATTGCCCATATGAGGTAATGTGTAATGTACTGTTCATTGAGAGTTCTTCTGGATTGATCCCTTTGATTCAGATTATCCATAATTTGTTGGACTGAATAAGTCTGCCTACTCTCCATTACACTTGAGTATCCAGTAACCATTTATGACCACAGATTTTGCACTCAGACTTAGTTTTTTTTTTTTTTGTCTTCTAGTCCACTCTGTGTAAACTTTAATTGGTGCTGCCTTTGAAGCAGCAATTAAAGTCATCAGTGCAGTTGTTTTGCTAATGATTGTACCACTGCTGTGAGTGGCCACAATCAGTCCACATTCAAAGTCTGTTGGATTTTCGTACCTGTGATTTTTTCTAATCTTTTCCTAAATTTCAACGAAATGCCATTTATTTCCAACGAATAAGCCGGGCGATTTTTCGGTCTGTTGGATTGTGTTATCTACCCATTATTTCATGAGTGATACACTTCATTAATCTCTCATACCTTTGTCTTTCTCTTCTTATTCAGATTCAGACATCTTATGTCAATATTATCTACAGAACAACTACTTTGCTTAAAACTGCCTGATCATGATAATTGACTACTCGTTATATACAAATGGTGCCCCTAATGGTTGGGACAAAACCAAGCCATAAATTTCTTACATTAAAATAATGAAAAAATTCTTATAAACGTAGGCTTCAAAATCATTTTTTGTATTTAAAAAAATATGCACATTTTTATGGTAATGCTTTTTCAAAAATCATGAAAGTAGCATATGTATTAATAAAGTAAATTTAAAAACAAAAGTGATATTGTAGTTTAACATTTTCTTATGTTCATCCATCTTAGACTGCAATATCTGTTTTGTTTTTAAATTTAATTTATTAATTAAACCCATTTTCTTTATTATCTTTGAAAACACACTATCATAAAAATGTAGATATTTTTCTTAAATGCAAGGTTTTGGAGCCTATGCTTATAAGAAATTTTATTTTGATGTAAAAAATTCATGGTTTGAGTTTGTCTTGACCATTAGGGGACATCCAGTAGAGTCTATTGTTATACAGAAGATACATAATAACTATCAAAATATAATGCATATACCCAATTTATATCATATTACAATTGTTATTACAACATTCAATAATTTTACTATTAATAATTGATGATATAATTAGCATTAAAAACTATTACAATAGTGCCATAATCTTGTTAAAAATGACTGATTTCTTATTTAAAATATTTAAATAATAAAATTTTCTAATTTTTATATTAGTATAATTATTTGTGCAGTTTTCCAAAATAAATTGCCTAAATAATAATAATACACTGACGGAAAAAAAAATCCCAACACCAAGAAAAAATTATTGTAGATAAAGGGTAAGATCATTTTCAATCACTGGCTACTCCTATACCTGTGGTGAAGGATAGGGATCATTGGAAAAGTGCGGCCCTAGGTTATATTTCATTAATGCAATATGGCCCTCTCCCAAAAGTTTTCCCATCCCTGCTATACACTATATATTTAATATTCGAAGTTTAGTTCTGTATTTATGTTTTAATAATATTTTATTTCATCTGGAGTTTGCATCAAATTTAAAATATAATTTAGGTGCTTAAAATTATTATTGCTTTTTTATTTTAATTATGAATTTCACATTATTGTTACAGCCAATACATTTATTGCTAATGGAAGATTACAAAAAGTACGGTCGCATATATGGGTGAGTCTAACAAATAATCATATCATTTAAAGTTTTAGAATTTAAAATTACATTTCTATAATTTTCCATCTAATTGTTATTTTAAATTTTTAAATAGCACTTCAGTTTTATGAATAAAACTTAAATTTTATATAAAGTCTGACAAATAATGATTACAGTAATTAATTATATTTTTTTCATATTTATAGAATCGTTTCGGCTTTTACACCACAACTTTCAATAGCGGAACCTCATATTTTGAAAAATATTTTAGTTAAAGATTTTAATATGTTCCATAATAGAATAGTAAGTGCTACCAAAAAATGTCAACAATAAGATTTTAATAATTAGGATTCAGATAAATACACATTTAATATTCGAAGTTTATCTATATAAGCCATCTAAATAAATAATATAAACTTTCTATCTTTTCATGCTTTATCAATGGAATTTTCTCTTTTTATCGATTTATCAGAAATTTATAATTTTTATAACAATTTTTCGGTTAAAAAAAATTCATATTAAATTTCATTTATAATCCATGCTTTTATAATTATTTAAAATTACTACATTAAATTTCGAGTTTTGTTTAGTATTTAATAACAAATAACCTGGAATGTGAATATTGTGAAGAAAGTGGGGTTATACATAATGGTTTAAAAGTAAATACTGTACTGTATTAATATTATTCATTACATCACATTGCTATATTGTAATGATATCAAATAATAGTGATGTTTTGTGTTGTCATACATTGTTGTGTCATCGTGATGTCACATCGCTGCGCCTACGACATCACCTTGAATTCTATTATCATTCTGTAGCATTTAAATAAAGAAATTTTCGTTACCATCCCGAAAAGCCCCTTCCCCTGGAACGATCTCCATCAAACATATAACTTATGTTATTCGCAGGATCGAGAAAAATCCTCTTTTCACATTTTCTTTCCGAGCAGTCAAACGATGAGGTGACCTTTTTGGACCAATTAGAACCTGCATTTTATGTATATATAGTAAATTTATATTATTTCATCATTTTTAGCTTAATTATTTATTTTTAATCTGTCTTGTAGGGCTTATGTTTTCCATTTATTTAATTAAATAAAATTTCTGAAATTTAAATATCGTATTTTATTTAATCAGATTAAAAACACAATTATTTGTGTTTGATTTACACTGACGGAAAAAAAATCCCAACACCAAGAAAAAATTATTGTAGAGTAATGATCTAAATGTAATGTAAACTTTAAAAAGTGCAAAAGTTTAGAGAGAAAAAAAAATTTAAGTAAAACAAAAAATTTCTGAAATTTCAAAAGCGATTTTCTCGAAAACGCTAGAGTGTGGCCCCCAATATAGGGGTGATTTTCTCGAAAACGCTAGAGTAGTGGTCCCCAATATAGGGGTGATTCTTCATCTACTGTTTATGCTCTTTCAGATGAAAAAAAATAATGGCAAAATCCCAGACATATCGGGTGCGATGTTCCCTTGTTAGATTTAACATATTTTATTGATGCAAAACAATATATTTAATCTCTATTCTATGAATAAAATAAAATAATAGTAGAAGAATGCTAAATGATTGAATATAAAGAAATAATTATATATAGTAAGTCGGGGGAAGATGACATACTTAAGAACTTTTAAATTTGTTGCAACAGAAAAATACACAATTTTTTTCCTGAAGTTTATTTCAATATATTTTATTAAAAAAGTCCAGATAATCCGTATACATATTTCAATAAAAGAAAAATTAGTAATTCTAAATGTCTTCAAACTGGCATCTTTCCCAATACAATAGGGAAGATGCCATATCAATCTATAACATTTTCCAAATAAGAATAAGAGTATATTCCTTAATTTAACTTAATTAAATGTAACTGAAATTTAATTACGTTAAATTTAATTAAATTAATTCATTTTAAATTAAAAGTATATTAAGTTTAATTAAGTTAATTAGCCAATCCAAGTGTCCCTCCTGGTTCTGGAGTCTTTTTCACAACATCATTCTTCTTCATGCTGCGCTATAGAGGTCTGTAAGGTATAACGTCATAACGTTTTGAAGCGTTCCATAGGGTCATTTTACAAGAACAGACATCTGCAAAGGCTTGGATGAGATTTTCAGCAGACCATTTTCCACGATCTGTTTTTCTGACATAAGTGCGTGCTATTTATTGCAAAATTAACATTATCCAGTTATAAGTTAAGTTATTAACATGTTATATCAGTTCTATGACTAATTTATGACATGTTATTAAAGTAAAACTGGTTAGCATTATTATAAAATATAACAGAAAATAATCAAACTAATATGGATATAGCTGCATGACTTGTAAAACTGGTATTTAAATATTGCTTGGGGTAAAATGCCACTTGTGGCATAATATCCCAAAGATTTTACTGGCATTTACCCCACGCATTAGGTTAAGACACTAGTATGACGTCATATTCAATGACGGCTCCCCACTGGATTGATTCCCTACATACATCATGCGTTCGTCTCTACATTCATATTTAGCCATGATATCCGACATCCCATCGTAAAACAAACAGTAACACCTTATAACAGAAATTCTTATAATTATATTACATGCATTTTATGAGTCACTTACCCGGAGAAATCGTTAAAATCCAAGTTTTTTTTCGCTGAACCGCCACGTTACTGCAAATGTTACATTAAGATGTCTCCACGAAAAGATTGAGGAAGACAATACTACCATCTATTAAAATTATTCGGAATTCGCATATAGATGGCATCTTCCCCCGACTTACTTTATAATATATCTATTTAAATTTCTTTTGAAATACAATTTTCTTTATTAAAATTATTTAATCAAATATTTTAAAAATATTTTTTCCGTTCTCAAAATATAAATTTAAATCCAGAGATAAAATCAAATTTTTCTTTTTAATTAATAAAAGTTATCTGTAAGCAGGTTTCAAACCTGCCGACCTTTTCTGAAAATGGCGTTTCACATTTTCGGACTGCTGGCATTATTCAAACCCATAATTCGGGCGGCTTGATAGCCGAGTGGTAATGCTGTCGGCGTGCCACGCAAGAGGGCCCGGGTTCGCGTCCCGGGACTGGTCCCGGATTTTTTCATGGTACTGGGTCCGGCCTGGTGATCCCCGTCTTTCACCATCCGGCCTCCATCCATGGGTGTAGGTGCAGCCCGTAGTTGGAACTGGCTCCGCCCCTTAGTAATCTCCCTGATTGAAAAGGGGGCGTAAAATATGCAAAAAACAAAAAACCCATAATTCGTATAATGGTCAATGAAAGCTGAGCTACCAAGAAAATTGACTTAATTTTAACATTATAATATCTTAGTCAACAAATGCACTCCTTAGGATCTTTCTATTTTGGTACATAATTTTCTAAATGAATTTTATCACCTCAGACAGTTATTAGATGAAGGCGGAAATTCGGGATTTTTCTTTTTTTTTGCTATTTTGTTTTACGCCTCTTTCCGATTAGATAAATTACTAAAGGGTAAGATCATTTTCAATCACTGGCTACTCCTATACCTGTGGTGAAGGATAGGGATCATTGGAAAAGTGCGGCCCTAGGTTATATTTCATTAATGCAATATGGCCCTCTCCCAAAAGTTTTCCCATCCCTGCTATACACTATATATTTAATATTCGAAGTTTAGTTCTGTATTTATGTTTTAATAATATTTTATTTCATCTGGAGTTTGCATCAAATTTAAAATATAATTTAGGTGCTTAAAATTATTATTGCTTTTTTATTTTAATTATGAATTTCACATTATTGTTACAGCCAATACATTTATTGCTAATGGAAGATTACAAAAAGTACGGTCGCATATATGGGTGAGTCTAACAAATAATCATATCATTTAAAGTTTTAGAATTTAAAATTACATTTCTATAATTTTCCATCTAATTGTTATTTTAAATTTTTAAATAGCACTTCAGTTTTATGAATAAAACTTAAATTTTATATAAAGTCTGACAAATAATGATTACAGTAATTAATTATATTTTTTTCATATTTATAGAATCGTTTCGGCTTTTACACCACAACTTTCAATAGCGGAACCTCATATTTTGAAAAATATTTTAGTTAAAGATTTTAATATGTTCCATAATAGAATAGTAAGTGCTACCAAAAAATGTCAACAATAAGATTTTAATAATTAGGATTCAGATAAATACACATTTAATATTCGAAGTTTATCTATATAAGCCATCTAAATAAATAATATAAACTTTCTATCTTTTCATGCTTTATCAATGGAATTTTCTCTTTTTATCGATTTATCAGAAATTTATAATTTTTATAACAATTTTTCGGTTAAAAAAAATTCATATTAAATTTCATTTATAATCCATGCTTTTATAATTATTTAAAATTACTACATTAAATTTCGAGTTTTGTTTAGTATTTAATAACAAATAACCTGGAATGTGAATATTGTGAAGAAAGTGGGGTTATACATAATGGTTTAAAAGTAAATACTGTACTGTATTAATATTATTCATTACATCACATTGCTATATTGTAATGATATCAAATAATAGTGATGTTTTGTGTTGTCATACATTGTTGTGTCATCGTGATGTCACATCGCTGCGCCTACGACATCACCTTGAATTCTATTATCATTCTGTAGCATTTAAATAAAGAAATTTTCGTTACCATCCCGAAAAGCCCCTTCCCCTGGAACGATCTCCATCAAACATATAACTTATGTTATTCGCAGGATCGAGAAAAATCCTCTTTTCACATTTTCTTTCCGAGCAGTCAAACGATGAGGTGACCTTTTTGGACCAATTAGAACCTGCATTTTATGTATATATAGTAAATTTATATTATTTCATCATTTTTAGCTTAATTATTTATTTTTAATCTGTCTTGTAGGGCTTATGTTTTCCATTTATTTAATTAAATAAAATTTCTGAAATTTAAATATCGTATTTTATTTAATCAGATTAAAAACACAATTATTTGTGTTTGATTTACACTGACGGAAAAAAAATCCCAACACCAAGAAAAAATTATTGTAGAGTAATGAAATTTGGGCAATGCATTTGTGTAGTTAACATGTTTAATTAATTAAATTTTCAAGATCACAGGTTAATTTAAGCTCAAGAAAATGCATTTCAAATGTGAAATGCTGTTGCATTAATAGCCGGTGTAACCTCCAGAATTTTGAATGCAAGCCTGCAAACGTGCATGCATTGTGTCATACAGGTGCCGAATGTCACTTTGTGGTATGGAGTTCCATGCTTGTTGTACTTGTTCTGTCAATACTGGGACGGTCTGTGCTGGCTGTGGATGATGCTGGAGTTGTCGTCCAATGATATCCCATACGTGCTCAATTGGAGACAGATCTGGTGATCTCGCAGGCCAAGGTAACATGTCGACACTCTGTAGAGCACGTTGCGTTACAACAGCGGTATGAGGGCGAGCGTTATCCTGTTGGAAAATTCCCCCTTGAATGCTGTTCATGAATGGCAGAACTACAGGTTGAATTACCAGACTGACGTACAAATTTGCAGTCAGTGTGTTTGGGATAACCACAAGAGTGCTCCTGCTGTCATAGGAAATTGCTCCCCAGACCATGACTCCAGGTGTAGGTCCAGTGTGTCTAGGCCGTAGACAGTTTGGTTGCAGGCGTTCCCCTGGCCTCCTTCTGACCAACACACGGCTATCACTGGCACAAAGGCAGAACCTGCTTTCATCAGAAAACACAACAGATCTCCACTCCGTCCTCCAATGAGCTCTGGTTTGACACCACTGGAGTCGCAAACGGCAATGGCTTGGAGTCAGTGGAATGCACGCTACAGGGCGCCTAGCTCGGAGCTGTCCTTCAAGTAACCGATTTCTAACAGTTCGTTGTGTCACTGTGGTACCAACTGCAGCTCGAATTTCTGTCGCAGATGCAGTACGATGTGCCACAGCCATACGCCGAATACGGCGGTCTTCCCTCTCAGTAGTTCCACGTGGCCGCCCGGAACCCGGTCTTCTTGAAGCAGTACCTTCATTTGACCACTGCTCCCAACAATCATGCACAGTGGATACATTCCGGCCAAGTCTTTCTGCAATATTGCGGAAAGAAAATCCACCTTCTCGTAGCCCTATTACACGACCTCGTTCAAACTCGGTGAGCTGTTGATAGTGGCTTCTTAGTCTTCTTAAAGGCATTCTTGGCTAACATCAGCTCAATACGTCAAATTTCAAGGATAAATAACGCTCACAAACTTTACAGCATGCATTTAAAGCAAACCTGATTTGCAAATTCCGAGTGGAGCTACTAGCGCCACACTTATGCGCAAAGCGCGAAATTTGAATCGATGTCATCTTTCAGATGTATAAACACGCCTACCAAATTTTGTTTATCTAACACAAGTCTTTCTTGGTGTTGGGATTTTTTTTTTTCCGTCAGTGTATTTTATCAACATTTATTAATTGGGAATGCCATAGGAATTTAAGGCATCTAGAAAAATCAATTATCTAAATTAAATCAAAGTCGCTCAACTAGTAAACATCGTTCTTGAAATCTTTCTGAATTTATTATTTTCATAAATAAGTCGCAAAAATAAGTTGAAATATTTATATGATAATTAACTTTTCCAGAAATTTAAAACAGGAAATCAAATGTTCGACAAAATGTTGACTCTTCTTCAAGATGAGGATTGGAAAAGAATTCGAAGTATAGTAAGCCCTACATTTACCAGCAGCAGAATGAGAAAAGTAAATTTAATTAAAAACATAACTGCCGAAATTATATTTTTTATTAAGTTTGATCACCTTTGTTTTTCCTTTTCTTTAAATTTATTTATTCTTTATTTGGAAAACATTTAATGATAAAAAATAATCTTGTGATTGATAATTTTATTATAATAATAATAATACACATTTGAGCTGAAAATTAACTATTAACTAATTATTTTTATTGCTTCTTTTCATATTAGTTTTAGATGATGAATTGAAATTCTTATATTTATTTATTTAGTATATATTTACTTTAACTGCTTTTGATTTAACATCAGTTTTCCTATACTCTATAAAGTATTAAATATTTACAGTATAATTAATTAATTAATTAGTGCCGTAATTAAAATATAAAGTTATATAAAAATTGGTAATAACATTTCTTTTAGATACAATTTCAAATTCCAGTATTGATCCAAATTTCCTTAATATCTGTTTCTATTTTCTTATAAAATAAAATATAGTGTTTTTATATTGATACATGTACTGAATATAAAATTTCGTTTTATAATAGATATACAATAGAAAGAAAAATCTGTAAACTTTCAAAAAACAATTTTTAGATCGAAAGCAATATGAGAATTTGGAAGCTAAAAATTGTTTTGTCTGAGAAGATTTTGAATTACCATATTCTTCGATCGCTTTTGATGAACAATTCGTTTGATTTTATTAGTTTAATACGAAGTTTTTAATTTATTAAATTCAAAATTTGTAAAATGTCTATATTGTCCTGCAATTTATTTCTATATTATTATTATAGTAGGAATTTAAATATATGTAGAATACTGAATAATATATAGTATAATTTTATTTGCAAATTTATAATTTATTTTTATTAAGAGTTATTTTTATATATTTTTACTGATTTATTTTGCATCAAAGTAATAACTATTAAAAAATTTCAGATGGCTTATTTAGTAAAAGAATGTGCAGAAAAATTTTCAGAAAATTTACGAAAAATAGTAGATGAAAATGAAAATCTTCCTATAGACTGTAAAAAGTATTGATCTTTAATTATTTTATTAGTTTATGGAACTGTTGTGTTGTTTTATAGAAATTAATGCAATCTTCTTTCTCATATCATTTAATATTACAAAGTACAGATTCTCAAAGTGTAGTTCACGGCACTGTTTCGTTTCTTAGTAAATAATATAATAATAGCATAATCTAAACATATAAATAATAATATTTAAATATCATAAAATAATAAAATTAATAGGCAAGATTAAAAAAGTAGTAATATATTACTTTTGGTTGTTTTATATGCGATTATAGATTTAAATCGCAAAATAAAATATTGTACAAGTACTATACTAAAAAAAATCGAACTTAGCTAAAATTTGAGAAACATTATTCAAGAATATATCCTTAACCAATGATTTTATAAAATCTAAATTTTTGATCCTTCAAATGTTCTTTGTTAATTTGTTGCTCAATATGCCAAGCTTTCAGATCCATTATTTAGAATTTAAACAATTGCAAAAGATAAGAGATCGTGCTATCTGTATATGAGTTTGTTGATTAGATAGAACTGATAGATGGGCTAGCATTTCGATTAGGTTCCAGAATAGCATTTTCATCACTGAGAAGTTAAAATATTCCATTTAATTTTAATTAAATTCATCCAGTTTAATGGCAAAATTTGGATATATTTTAAATTTATTGTACGTCTCCATTAGCCCGAGCAATAATAAATTATTACTCGGGCTTGGAAAAGCTCATGAAATTTGTTAACTTCGTTATCATAATGATATATTTAAGTATATTTTGTTTAATATTTTGAAAAGTATCAAACATTAAAGTGCTATCTGTAAATAAAATTTCTTTGAATTTTAGATAGCAAATTTTAAATTCTGCTTCAACTAATCCCAGGAATGAATAGACAAACAAACTATTAACAAAAATTCGAAATTTAACAAGTGGAAATTTAAAATACTGTACTATGTTTTTGTAGAAAAAAAAAATAGTAAAAATTAATTGTCAACACACAACAAATATATTATGAAAATTACTTTATTAATAAATGAAAATGCACATTCTATACAAAACTTTTATAGATTTTTCATAATGCTTCAATTTCCAGATTTTTCAATTAAATAATCGAGAATCATTCATATGCTATTGCAAATGTAATATATTACCATAATACATAGTCCGACAAAAATGTAGAGATCCTAAATTACGATTTTTTTAATAAAAATTTTTAATTCAGATTCATTTAAAACTGGTAGAGTTTCTGAATTATAATAAAAGTAATACAATAATAATAATGTATATATACAGGGTGTCTATAATTAAAGTTCACCTGTACTGAGTTGTCTATAGCAATAACTATTGATGAAAATGAAATATTTTCAGAACATCTTAATGAGACAATAGGAAATACATTTAGGGCTAAAAAATCCGTTCAAAAAAGCACCACTAGAGGACATATTATAACTTTTTCAGAAAATAACAATGAATTACAATAGTGATCTATATAATCGGCAAAGCATATTCAATATGATGACCATCATCGTCTGCAACCATCTGGAATCTTAAAATAGCATGTTCAAAGATAGCGTATCATGCACTTGGCATGATACGCTATCTTTAAAATCTGACAAAAAAGGTTATGTTGTCACGGTAGACTAGGTCTTTGAGATAGCTCCAAAGCCAAAAATCGCATGGATTCAGGTCTGGGATCATGGCGGCCAAACAGTAGGGAAATTTCGGCTCATGACTCTTTCGTCATAAAAATGACACCTGAGCATCTGTTTAGTGTAATTAGCTATGTATGGAGGTGAGCTATCTTGTATGAACACTGTTGATCCAACACACTGCTAAGCCTGCAGTGCTGGAATGACGAAATTTCCTAAGAATGATGCATATCGCTGTTCGGTGACAGAGCATGTCACGAGACCTATAGGGCCGAACTCTTCAAAAAAAAAATGGTCCAATTTTAAGATTACAGCTGGTAGCAATGATGGTCATCATATTGAACATGTTTTGCTCTAATAGTACAGATTACTGTTGTAGTTCATTATTATTTTCTGAATAATGAATGCTATAATACACTCTATAGTGGTGATTTTTGAAGTAATTTTTTTGCTCTAAGTGTCTTTCCCACTGTCTCATTAAGATCCTCTGAAAATATTGTGTCCTTCTGGTGAATAATTATTGTTGTGAACAGCTCGGAATAGGTGAACTTTAATCATAGACACCCTGTATATACTAAAAGTACTGTACTTAAAAAATAGCTCCTTCGAACTGATAATAATCATGAAATCTCCGTAAAGTTTAGTGTTTTTAGAGGAATTACAATTTAATTTATTATTTTCTTTATTATTTATTTTAATTATTAAAAATACCATAATAACTGTTGTCTGTTGCGTAAATCATCGTATTAGACTTTTCGAATGATATCAAATGAATAGTTTAAGAAATAATTATGATCGATTGCTGGACCTGTAAATGGACATACACGCACACAAACACATACAAAAGTTTTCCATTGATACCGTATTATCATAATAATTACTAATTTAGAATAACTATGAATGTTATGTTTATTTAAGATGCTAACTTAGATGACAAGATATCATTTATAATAATATGATTTAATATTTTATTAAATCATTTTATTATAATGCACAAAATCGAAGATTTTACATTGAATTTGATAGAAATTTGTATTTGATAAAACATGTTTAAATTTAACTAATATTACTTTATAAATGATGACTAGTATTTCATGGGTTAACCTTAAGCCTGCACAGTATCTGTGACGCTTGGGATTTCTGTTCACATGTACTGTACAACTGAATCAATTTCAGGCAGTGAGAGAGGTTTGAGCACTTGGTCCATTTGCACAACCATAATTGTGACCGCGATAAAACATAAACAATGTCTTCACTTCAAATTCATTCATTATTAGTCATTACTGAGTAATAACAAATCGATTTTGATTATTTATAATAACACACGCTCTCCTGGAGATTAATAATAATAAATTTGAATTTAATCCAAAACGGATAACATTAACATGAGATATAATTTTGTTTGATAGATATCCGGAACAAATACAATCCGATATCGGTAATTTTCAATAGACTTGATTATCTAGAGAGCAGCTATTCTCAAATACAACCATCAGAAGATTTTATGATGGCCATAATAAAGTATTTATGTGGTATCAAAATTTAAGGAAACTGATATAACGTCATTTATTTCCTATTTATTGTGTTTTTAAAACTACATATATGCTTTATAATAAATTAACAGAAACCATCAGAAAAATGTTATTGGATAGCTTGACCATAGTTTTAATAATTGAAATCAATAAATTTTATAAAATTTAATTAAAAAAGGATATTTTTCAGTAATAAAAATTTAATATTTTGAATAAATTATTTATTTTCAAATAAAAAATAAAAAAATAATAATTTTTTGTTACACTGAAGAGTCAATTTTTTGTTACACTGAGGAGTCAATTCAGCTATCAGCAACTTCTGATGTTCGCATTGGTGTCATATAAAAATTTCTCTTTAAAACTCCTGATTTTGGTTCCAATAATACTATATATTTTTTATTCATAAATTAATAAAATATGTTATAAAATTCATCATTGTGGAATATTTTTATTTTTTGGAAAATATATGAATTTTATTTCTTTTCTTGCAGATATTTAAGCAGTTATTCGATAGATGTGGTAGCTTCTACAGCTTTTGGAACCAAATTAAACTCTTTGGACGATCCCAATAACGAATTTGTTAAGAAAGCTCGTCAGGCAACAAATACCGATGCATCCTGTCTCAAAATATTATTTCGTAAGTAATTTGTAAAATTATATTTCAACAGATCTATTAGTTAAATAGCGAAAACTAATAGTTGTTATATAAAAAATTCAGTAGTGCATTTACTTGTATTTATAATTATCAAATATTATACAAAAATATTCATTTCAACAAATTTTGTTTAATTCCCATCAGTCTTATTTCCAAATCTGGCAAGAATGCTGAAGATAGATATTTTTGGTGGATCAATTGATTTTTTTAAAGATTTCACTCTACATGTTATTAAACAGGGAAACACAGAAAACGGTAATATTATTTTGTAAATTTACCTATTTTTATAAAAATATGAAATTTTTGATTAATTATTGAATATATTAAATATTTTTTTTTATTTATTCTTTGAATTGTTTTATAAAAACAGGGGTAAGATGGCGATCTTAAGATATTTACCTAATTATTGGTCAAATTATATTATAGATTGAAAGCAAACTTTATTATCTTGTACTTTTAAGATAGACAAATATAATGCTTTGTTAGAAAAATCATATGTCAAATGCTTATGGAGGGAATAAAATATTTTCCGATATGTCTTCAAAAATTCATCATAATTCCCAACCCGGGGTAAGATTACCAACGTATTGCGGTAAGATAGCGACTCTGTTTTCTTCACAGTAATCACAAATTAATGAATTGCATTCTTCATAGTTGTAGAAATCTTCCTGCCAATATTCTTTATATTGGTACATAAATACGATATTATAACTACATTATTCTACATTAATAAATCTGGTATGATTACAATTGGTACCTCTTGCATAACTCCTTCAAGAGTGCAAAAAGTTTTTCTACAACAACTTTGTTGAATCTTATAACACTTGCGACGGATATTTGTTCAGGTGTTCTTAACGAGAATTTCTACATTGACAAAAATCTTCTCAGTCAATCTTCATCAGCTTTTTTTGTTTCCTGGTTAAATCTATGTGGTATGTTGCTTTTTTCTGCAAATTCATATGCAGAGCTTCTAACTTGCACAGATGTCATTCCATAAAACACCGTCTATCTAAATCTTCTAAGTATTGTTTCAATTATGCTGTTCAATTATGCTGGATTGAACACACAAATATATCTGCCTGCATGAATTATATAATACAGTGTACAAAATAGATTGTTAGCCTATATAAACTATTGAGTTATTAAAACATCATGAGTGCCTTAGAATTTAAAAACACTTCAACGCTTTTTTCACGTAGAATCGCAAGTTAGCCTCTGGAATTTAATATCCCAAAGTCATCTTATTACACTGCAATTATGCAATCTTCATCCCAATTCCTTCTATCTGTTTTACGTAAATATTTCTATGGTATATCTGTAGAATATGTTATGATGTAAGAAAAAATCAGGAACTCTCGGCTTCAATTTCTGGTATAGAGTTAAATGACGAGCATATGGGGTAAGATGACATATTCGTCTTCCTACCCCTGCCATCTTGTCCCGCTCGGCCACTTTTATGAATTCTACTTTTATGCAAGAAACTAAACGTCTCAAGGTGACCTTGCTATCAATAACAGAAACTAAATGGATACACACACATATAGTACTTTATAACTTTTTAATAAATGATTGTGATTACGTTATACTTTATCTTAATCGAGGTGGAAATATACATAAAGCTGAACAAAAATAGTCGTGTGCTGTAGAAATCAAATGTTGCCTTCTACCGCCCTCTTTCATCCGGTTCTTACTGGGTCTTACCCTGTTCACCAACTTACCCAAGTCTCCACTACATAATTTGCATTTAAAAAGTACGTAGTCTGATCAGAATATCACTAAATGCAAAAAAATATTACGTGATTGGAAAAATCTGAATTATAATTTAAAGTGAAGACTAACGGATTTTTATTTCCGGTTTTGTTTATATCATAAAAGAATTTGCTATATTTCTGAACAAATTAAAATTTCTTCTGAACAATTTCCATGATGGCCCTGAATTCTAAGAATTATCCTCGTTGCAATATATAATTAACGCCTACTAATTCTATTGTGCATGCTAACTGACTGATCATTATATTTTGTTCGGACTTTCTGTTAAGTGCTAATACACAGTTAAAATTTCATTCCAATTTATTTAATTCCACATAATTCCGACTTCGTTGTTATTGGTTTAAAGATAATGCCATTATGTGCGATGATTTTTCTAGAGGTAAAACTATAATTATACAGATGTAGTAGTAAACAATCTTCATTTAACATTTCCTGTAGCTTACTGATGATGTCAAAACTCGATAAACAGCTCTTGTAATTAGGTGATGCTGCTAATTCCCATCATTGACCGCGCACATCTCTGTTGGGATCGGTCGTTAGGTGGAGGATAGGGTTCAATAACCTGGGCTTGGAATTCTCCTGAAAAGATTTTTCAGGCATAAAATCTGGAAATTGAAACAAGATTCTTCAGAGTGGAAACAACATTCTTTCACACAACCATTGCTATTTCTTATAGCTTATTTTAATTTTAATTATAAATATGAAAAATTTTTTAAATTTTCAGAAAGCTAATGATTTCCTTCAGTTATTAATGGATGCTCAGAAAGGCGTTTTAGAAATTTCTCCAGAAGATGCCAAGGAAGATACCGAAAAAGAACAATCCGATTATAAAATATTACCAAAACATAAAAGTACAGTATATTGATATTCTGTTATTTTTATTCGTGAAATATTCTATGACAATAATTTACTTTACTGACTTGTGAGTTAAAAAATATATTTTCCAATATTTTAGCTATGAGTTTAGATGAAATGCTGTCACAATGCACTTTATTCCTTTTCGCTGGAAATGAAACAAATACCAATACTTTAGCTTTTCTCATATATTACTTAGCATTGAATCCAGAATACCAAGATAAACTGATACAAGAAATTGATGAAGTTTGGAGCGCCACTGTAAGTACAATATATTTAAATTTTTGAACTAAATCATAGTTGTTTTAAAACATATTTTATCAAAGAATATGCTTTAAACTTCATTTTAAATTAAATTTTTATAGAAAGACTTGAATTTTGATACATTTAACAAAATGCCATATTTGGAAGCAGTTATCAGCGAGACACTCAGAAAAGAACCGATTGCTATACAGTAAATAATTTTTTTTATTTATAGTTTATTTTTCTACGTTTTAAAGTTGCTTTTCAATTTATTATATAAAAGAAGAGTAATCATTTATAAAATATTATGAGTATTTCGGCATTTTATTTGGATGAAATTCTTAAGAGTTGTTAGCTCAAGTCAGCTCGATTCAAAAAGCTCGAGTTTCTCACATATAGACAGATTTTCTCTAAGAGACTTTTTTAAACTGGTACATATTATTTATTAAATGATAGAAAATTATTCCTTAAAACGCTTGCTTGAAATAGGGATTTGTAAGGCGTAAATGATGCTATGCCCTTTTCGTTGGTTATAATGATTTGCTGTTTATTTTTATTAAAATAAGTTGTTCTTGGTAATTTTAGCAACAGTTATGAGAAGACCACAATTGCATTGCTTCACGATACCAAACCAGTTTTCCGGTATTTGTAATCAATCTACTGTAGAAACAGGGGGAAATAATCCTAAAAGAAGTTTGTTTAGGACATAATGAAATGTCCTTCTTTGCCATTTGTTGATAAACAAGGATCAACCGATTTGTGATCTTTGCAACTGTGAACTTGCTGTGAAGCTTATTTTAGTAGTATGCCCTTATTTTCCAGCTGAACATTTACGGCTTTCTAACCACTTAAAATTTCATTTGGATTTTTAATAATTTTTTTATCAAATAGTGATAGTTTAGGTGTAATTTTTCTCTTGCCTGACTATTGGCTTTTACTCTACTTTTAAGCTACTTTCCAAAGTAAAAGAATGATTATGATATCACTATTTTTCCATTATTGTGCTGTCTTCCACTAATAACATTTGAACTTACAAAAGAACATTGACAGAACATCACCTTGAAGTTTCATGAAAAGATATTAATGTATCTTTTCATGAAACTTGAAGGTTTAAATATCACCACGACAATACACCAATTAAACTGAACATACAAACTTCTGAGATTCCCTTTTAATATATTCTAAAATATTTATTCAATGTTTATGAAATTTAGAATTATAACGCCATTAGACATGACCTCAGTAATGGTCAACCGTTTAGTAAACGTTTAAAAATTTCAGAAATGCAAATTTCACTGATTTTTCCCTGTAACTTTTAATCTATTTAATTGAGTTTTATAAAAATGAACAGATTGGTCAGTCCGATAAAGTAGATTTTTAAGTAGCATTCATTAGCCCTGCAAATTTTTTTCATTTAAAATTGGCAACTTTTCAATCTTCCGAGATGAAGAAGAGAAATTAATGAATGACATGGCTACTTTGTACATTTATTGTGATTTTTATTTTTATCATTGACAAAATGATAGTGTCAATGTTAAAGTTAGGGGCAACGGCATGGCTTTCCTGCATTATAACTACAACTTTTACAAATGAATATACTTTTGTTAGATTATACAGTATATATATATATATATATATATTGGTATAAATAATACGTTTGGAAAATCAGCAATTAGTTCATTTCGAACTGCTTGTTAAGAATTTTATATTTATTAATAGAAATATTTGTTATTTTATTTTATCATTTACTTCTTTAAAGTTTTTTTAATAGTAATGAGTATTTTATGATAATTTTTTAGCTTTTTACTTTTTTAATTTTTTAGCTTTTTTAGCTTTTTATCTATTACAAACTGTTTTTATTTTTTATGAACTTTTTATTTGGTACATTTTAGTCCAGATGAATATTTTATAGTTTACTTTTGTTTCATGATATATACAGTGGATTCCGCATAATTGGGACATGTCGGGCCAAGCCATTTTGTCCCAATTAAACGAAGTAATAATAAATTCTAAAATAAAATATGTAATTCGCCCCAATTAAATGAAGTAGTAATAAATTCTAAAATAAAATATGTAATTCGTATGGGACTAAGCCATTTTGGTCCAGCTGTCATCATTAAACCAAGTAATAATAAATTCTAAAATAAAATATGTAATTCGTAGGGATAAAAAAAATAATAATTAGGTACCTATTGTAATGCTTTAATAAAATTTAAAAAAATAATAATTAGATACCTATTTTAAGGATTTATTAAAATAGTAATAATTAGGTACTATTTTAATGCTTTATTAAAGTAGGTACCTAATTATTAGTTTTTTACCCAGGTATCTATTTTAATGCTTTATTAAAATAGGTACCTAATTATTAGCTTTTGTACCTATTTTAATGATTTATTAAAATAGGTACCTAATTATTAGTTAGCAATCTCCTCTGACATAATTCGTAGGTAAATAAATAATAGGTAAAAAATAATAATTAGGTACTCTATTTTAATGATTTATTAAAATAGGTACTACTTATTAGTTTTTTACCGATCTCCGTCATCAATACTGGGCCGCTGATATTCATGCCTCGCCCGCTAACTGTAGAAATCCATTGATCTAATGCTTCTTCGACTTCTGAAATCCTTTCATCACGCTTTCTTTTGAATGTTCCTGGAATTTCTTTCTTTAATGCCCTTTTCCATCACGCTTTCTTTTGGATGTTCCCGGAATTTCTTTCTATAATGCATCACGCTTTCTTTTCGATGTTCCTGGAATTTCTTTCTCTAATGCCCACTCCTTGATTTTTCTTATGGACAGTTCCTGGAATTTCTTTCTGTTATGCCCACTTCTTGCACAGTTGCTTTGATCTTCTGGAATTTCTTTCTGTAATGCCCACTCCTCACACAGTTGATTTTCTTGTTAGAATTTCTTTCTGTAATGCCCACTTCTCACGTAGTTGATTTTCTTGTGACTTCTGGATCCTTTCCATCACGCTTTCTTTTGGATGTTCCCGGAATAGATCCTTTCCATCACGTTTTCTTTTGGATGTTCCTGGAATTTCTTTCTCTTTTCCATCACGCTTTCTTTTGGATGTTCCCAGAATTTCTTTCTGTAATTCATCACACTTTCTTTTGAATGTTCCTGGAATTTTTTTCTGTAATGCCCATCCTCACGCAGTTGATTTTATTGTTGTAGGAGACGCGCTATGGTAGATTTTGCTTTCTTTTCGATGTTTCTGGAATTTCTTTCTGTAATGCCCACTCCTTATTCTTTTCGATGTTCCTGGGATTTCTTTCTGTAATACCCACTCCTTACGCAGTTGATTTTCTTTTTATAGGAGACGCTTCTATGGTAGATTTTGGTTATTTCAGCGAGTCTACGATGGCTTGTATTAAATGGCTGGCTTTTAATTTTATTCAGCCAAGCAATTTTACTCAAGGGTAAAATCCTTTCTTGACATCTTGGCAAAGATTAGTGTATGCATGTGTAGCCATACTTTCGAAAAATCCCTAAAATATATCAAAAATTGAAAATTCCTTTTCTGCTACTGTTCCAATTAAGCGAAAAGTTGTCCCAATTAAGCGTTTAAATTTTGTATTAGTTTATTAGTTTGGTTTTTGTTCTTTGAGATTTGCCCCAATCACGCGGCTGTCCCAATTAACCGGTGTCCCAATTAAGCGGAATCCACTGTACATCATATCATAATATATTAAAGATAACCACAAACGTTATTCATTATAGATGCAATTTAAATTTATCCGTGATTAATGGACTTACGTAATGAATTAATAATTAATATTTATGGAGAAAACTTGGGTTGGTCGAGTTTTCCCTTATTTTCCCTTAGTAATAGCTCGACATCGCCAGTTTCTTAAAATACTCTAGTTTCAGCAATTCTAGGAAATTATCTTACTTTCATTGAGATTTATTTAAGATATTTTAATGAAAATAATATTTATCTGTATTATTCTATATTAAATATATATCTATATCTATATTAAATATATATCTATAATTTATGCTCTTAAACAGTGGTTCTGAAACTTTTTTTTTTTATTAGCAGCTAATGCTTGTTTACCTCCTCACACCATTTGAAAACCATTGCTTTAACTCTAAAATTAACGATATAAATATGAAAATAAATATATATAATGATTTTTAAACATTGGATAACATTTTAGCTAAAATAGTACTGTACATAACAAAATTTAAATTTATTTGTTATTATTATTTTTTTAAAGTAATGATTATTTTATACTTCTAATAATTTTTTTCATTTTAGTCACTATCATTATTGAAATATTGTAATGATTTTATTTTATTATAATATTTTTATACTTTTTTTCGGATATTATAATTTTAATTAAGTAATCACATAAAGTAAACAATATAGGGACAAAATCATTTATAAAATTTATTTTTATGCATTTTTTCATTAATGTAATATATATTTGTTCTTTTACTTTAGTAATAAGCGTAATTATAATTCTACTATTTATTTTTTTAAAGTAGTGGTTTTCAATGAGAGGGGAATTCCCCCCTCAGGGGAATTTTATATATTGTTTCAGGGAGAATCAGAATCATTAATGAAATAAAATAAAATAAAATGGCCATTATAAACTTTATTTTGCTATAATGTTTATTTATCATAAATGATGTTTCTTATTTAATCTCTGTGTATGTTTTATCCTTGATCTAATTAGATCAGTTCCATGATATTCGTAGTTATTAGTTTAGTAATTACTCTCTGAGGGTCTATAAGAATATTATCACTGATAATGTTGAGACATTCGAGGATGCATTCAGGGCTGAACCTACCAGTGGTGCACTTGGGTAGACCTCAAAAATTTTTTCTCTATTAATGAATTTCATATTTTTTAAATGGTCAGTTTTAATATGGCAAAGTCTTACTTCCACCGCAATGTGCCAGGGAACTTTGTTCTAAGAAGGAGCATCATTACCCACTCCATGATGATTACTTTTATTTAATTTTAAATGCCAAATCTAATTCTTATTGTAATTGTCGTATGATATATAGATAAGAACAGAATGCAAAATATACTGTATCTTTTGAGCTAGGAAAGGGGAAATTATATTCTGAACTAAGTTGAAAAGGGAGGAATAGGGCAAGAAGGTTGAGAACTACTGTTTTAAAATCTCAGAAGCAGAAATATGATAAATCAAGTCAGTTTTTCAAAAGTACTTTTTAAACGTAGTACTTATATAAAAAATAAATTTTTATTACAATTTATATGAAATGTTATTGATAAGAAGTTTTCTCGAATTCTTATGTTAGATTGGCACAGGCGGTTTATCACAACTATCGGATATAGAACTGTGAAATCATACCACTTGCAGGAGTCCAATTTAAATAGACGAACAACATAAACAGATTTTGTTCAATCGATTAGTTTATAATAATCACAGCCTTCAGATCATCTTTAAAAGAACCAAAATCACTAACTTTAGCACTTCTCTCTTCGATTAATTAAATTACTTCTTAATTTTATAATATATAATTTTAAGTATATTATCCCTATGTAATTTTAATTAATTTCTATAATAATATTGCCGGATTTGAATTGATTTTAATTGTAAAAATAACTATAATAGCGACTGAGAATAAAAATAAGAAAATAGTGAAAACTATCAAACAACAATAGAATATTATATCACAAAAACTTGCATCAACATTTAAAAATTCAAATTCTGTATACCAGTAGATTCGTATACTAATACATGGAGAATATATCTATCTCAAAATGAATTACCTCATGTGAAACTATCAATTACAGCAGCAAAATGTTAACAGAACTTTCAAAGATTCAAAGTTTCGTCGGCATTTGCCACATAGAAGAGAACCAAGAATTAAGTATCATTCACCGTCATGAAGTAATATGTTCTAAATTGCTCCTGATGTCAGGACCTGACTTTCAGTTTTAGACTGGCGTACTTTTGACGCTACGTGGACCCTAACTTATAAATTTTTACTATATCCTTAAAAAATTATCCTTTCGAATTATTCTTAATTACAAATGATGTTTTTTATTATTGTATTAATTTAATACCTAATGATATTTTTTAGTATTATATTAATTTAATTATTTTGTAGAGAAAATTAAAATTAATATAATGCATATATTTAAACTAATTTATTAGATTAGTTAGAGAATGTACAGAAGAATATGAAATAACTGATATCCGCTACAAAATACCAAAAGGAATGAATGTAGTTGTACCTGTTTATGCGATGCATCACGACAAAGAATTCTTCCCAAATCCAGAGAAATTTGATCCAGAAAGGTAATTTATTTAATATGTTACAAATCTGAAACTATAATTATCTGAATTTTAATGCATAATTTTTAGACTTATCATTCGAAATAGTAGTTTATACAATATATCACATAAACTGTTCCAGAAAAAACTAAAATTAGATCTTTCCAGAACATATGGTTTATTTTCAAATAATTTAAGCTGAAAAATTTTAAATTAGTTTTAAGTGAATTTATATCTTTATAAATTCATTTACACTGACACACAATATATATATATATATGTGGAGGCCGCTGCCCGCACGTAGGACCCGAAGACGATATCGACAGGCGTTGGCCTAAATGTGGTAAGTGTGGCGCGTGTGTAAGGACGGGTAATTGAGTGGTTCAGCAACTCAATCGGAGACTGCGTTCAACAAGAACATCTTCGTTTTATTCTTGTGAGAGATTTCTTTACATAAGGAATGACGAATAACGTCAGAGAGAGAGAAATACCTGTATTGCACAAATTTTCCACGGTAGATCCTTAAGTCTAAACGTTGAGGATGACTGAAGTATAGTCTCTAGTCCTTAATTTTAACAGTCTTTAGTCCTTTAATAATACACAATCACAACAGATAGACACTCGAAGAAGATGATAGTTGAATCTAGTAATAAAATGGGTTTTTCCGGCCTCACTTCCGACTGGGCGTTGAACAGCCAGACCGATCGGAAGATGAGTATGGTCGATTGGTAGCGAACAAGGAGAGCGGAGAAAAGTCGAGAGAGCGGAACGTCGATGACAAGGAGATTCAGTTCATCTGTGCTATGACCAATGGTCCGGTTGTTGTGGAATTGGCCCGGATTAAGGGCGGCGTCCGCTCTTAAATAGTGTGATAACTATGTGACCTTTTCTCTCACCTTTTTCCCCGGGAGAGACAGGATGTTTTCAGCTTAGCAATTCGACGTACCAGATGTCTATTTTCCCCCTATCCGACCTGACATCGATATATAAACATAGTTCACAATTTATTATTATCGGGGATAAAAGTCCGAGAGACGGTCGAAATACGACGCGATGCGTTGCTGTATTTTACTATATTTATTTTAACAGCATGTCATTCCCCCCTCTGTTAAATTCTTTTCTACTTCTCCCACTTCTCATATTTTATCTTAATCGCGACGAGAAAACCCCGAAGGTGGAGAGTGATAAAGTACAGACATCCCACACTCGATTCCCTACACACATATATATATATATATATATAACAAGCAATTTCAAATAGAACTAAACCTGTCTATTTTCCGAATTTGTCCTTTATTATCGAATGATTAAATACAGGAAATTAAAACGTGTGTCATTAAAATGCTTGTTAGTGAAAGCCACGGACTTTTCTCAGAATAATATTTTTAAACAAAATAAAATTATAAAAGAAACCAATTAGATTAAAATATAGTTGGCAAAATAAAAATAATGATATAGAAATATATGTTCTTCTTTCTTTGCATATGGAATAATGATAACATACATTTAATATATAGGAAACTTCAAATTACATTTTATTTATTAAAGATATAACAGTATGAAGACTGTTGTTGATCACAGATACAACTAATACTACTGTAATTTACTGAATACATTTATTACAGAAGGAAATTCTAGATTTAATTAGCGGTCAATGAAAATAAAGTTAATAAGTTCACTTTTCTCATCGAAGCTCACCGACCTCTTGAAATCTTTACACGGATCGTTTGGAGTCTCTGCTTTAATCTATAGAATCGTTTCATCCTAAAGGATGGTATTAAATTTTTATCAAAATTTTAATTTATCACATAATCGATAATAAATACCGCTAGTAGCAGTGGTAGGGAGCGATAATATTTGGTTTACCTGCATTGCTTAAACGTAGCCCCATCAGTCCTTAGGAGCTATCTGAATGACGTAATATCATCATGATGAGACAATGGATGATATCACAAAAACCGACATTAATTGTCATTTTATCATAGTGATGTCATGGTAAAGTAACAGTAATGATGTCGTGATGACGTTACGTCGCAGAGATGATAATGTCATCCTGAAATGTCAGAGTGATAATGTCATCCTGATATTCAAGAGATGATAGAAATGTTTTATGTTTATCAGCGCCGGATTTAGATATTTTGTCATCTGAGCAATACTGGAATATGGCGCCTTCTCTCCTCTTCACTCATGCGCATTAATACATAAACATATGTAATACAGTACTTTGGAACTGGAAATGTAGTGACATAATCACTGAGAAACATACAAAAAAATTTATTCGTTTTTTCAAAGGAACAAATAGTTATCAAAACACTACCAAAAGATACATTTATAAAAGATATAATAAAAATGAACTCTATTTAATATAATTAATACTAACTGAATTTTAATTTTTCTTGCTTTCATTGAGGCAAAATCATTAATAATTGTTTATCAACTAATCAATTTAATTGGCATTGGTTTCGCTCTCCCTTGATAAGTATTATGCCTTGATATTATCCGTTAGAAAAATATACCATTATGTCTTTATAGTCCTACTCTACAGCACAAAATATTGTCAGGATAAATATAATTAATCTTGTGTGTGAAATTTTAATTGCATTTTCGAGCCTTATAATTTTCGCACGAAGGACTGCCTCACTAGCCCCTGTCTAGATCCGGCGCTGATGTTTATAATGAATAATAATTTAATATTATTATTATTACTGTTCACGTTATTTCGTTTCTGACTAATTAATCTTATCTTCAATAAATCAATATTTAATATCTATAAAAAACAAAAAAATCCGTCATAAAAGAAGTATAAAGATAAAGTTTTTTCAATTTAAACTTCCTCATCTCATATAAAAATTTATATAATTTCAGATTTTTGCCGGAAAATAGAAGTTGTATTCCTGCCTTTGCATATCTTCCGTTCGGGGATGGACCCAGAAATTGTATAGGAAGGAGATTTGCACTTATGATGATTAAGATGTGTGTTTTTCATATCTTTCGTGATTTTCGTGTACATGCTACGGAAGAAACAAAGGTATGTTTTATATTATAACTATTTTCGAAATCACAACAAACGTTTCTTAAAAAATAAAAATTTTTGGTATTATAAAAATTTTTTTATTGTTTATTAAAATTAAATTTTTATTTATTTAAGAAACCCTTGGAGTTCTTTATAGGACAAAGTTTTCTTCAACCGAAGAAGATTATGGTAAAATTAGAAAAAAGAAAATAAACCTCTGAATCTGCTTTCTTATTTACACGAGTTTTGAATGAAATATGACATTTGATCAGATCATATTTCATGTGAAGAATTTTTAAATATCCATTTTCAATATTTGAATTATTTTGCACATAAATTTTTGTAATTTTAATTGCTAATTTTGAAATAAACATTTTCGTATATAAATAGTGTTATATATCAACATCTGTTTTAATATTTCACAATTTACTGTAATTTACAATAAACATTCTTTTATAATACATTAATTTTTTTAGAAAATGTCATTTAACTTTAATAAAATTTATAATTTTATTTCCTTTTTATTCCTTTTATATAAAAATGAAACAAAATATTAATTAAATTACAAATGTATGTATGTTTTCAATTGTTAATTCGGTAGTTTGACCCTCTGTCTATGTTCACTAATCTTCTAAATCAGGAGTGTCCAACCTTTTGCTTCCTTGGGCCATTTGAAGCCAAAAATTGTCTCGGACCGCACAGCATTTGTAGGTGACGTTGATCAGATGACGTCACTCTTACGAGTCAGTAAATCACGTAGCACCTCATTGGTTTATTTGAATAATTAGTACGTTGCAAACGGCGCCAATTTTTAAGCCGTTAACCGTTTTGTTACTCTCTCACTCTCTCTGTCTTTTCGTTTCAATTGCGTTAGGAGCAACGTGTTCACTGTTAATCTTATATCATATAGCAATTCCACTTGTAACTGGACTTATGTTGAATAAAACTAAGTAAAGTTATCATTGGTAGGGGGGGCCCAGGACTGTATATTGATATATAGTGTTAACGTGAAGAAGAGAAGAGCAGAAGAAAAAGTTTTAAAGAGCGAAAAAAAATCTTGGTGTTAAAAAATAAAATTTTCGTGAATGAGCGGGACTGAAACTTTTAAATTTTATTATACCGAGTTAATTAAAACTACAAACTTTATCTGCAATTTTATCCATTAACATAATTCACTTCTCAAAAATTTTATTAATAAAATTTTCTAATTTGATAGAGGGAATAAAAAAAAAGGAATTCTGTTTGTTGTAGGGGGGAAATATGAGTGACGTTTTAATATTTTATAAGAAAATTATATCATCTTAAAACATTAATAAGCTCTTAAGTATGATTCTAAAAGATTTAGTATTACATTATCCTTTCAAATTGTGTGAGCTTTACTTCTCTTTTACTGACAAGTTGGAAGAAGTTGTCAACCAACTAGATAAATATTGAGTTATAAATTTTGCACTTTAAAAGAGAAATAAAACTTTTTTTTTTTATAAATATAAAAACTTCAAATATTTGTTTAATTTGAAGTTTGTTTAATATATATAAATATATATAAACTTAAGAATA